>APFE031402890.1:21408-39657 GCA_000404065.3 Pinus taeda
AATTATATAATGCAATTCTATATATATAGTTTCGTTTTAAAAGGGTACGACGTACGGAGGTTGACTGAGACAGAGCATTTGATGGGCTACAACATTTGACTATAATGAAAAAAAATGCGTTGGACGAGTTCGCTGTCAAAGGGTGTCGGTATGTCAACATCACATAGGGGTGGAGCCCGATTTCTTTTGCAGCGGATAACCCACGTCTTGATCGAGCGGTGTATGTTGTTGACCGATCGTCACATTTCTTTCCTAAGACGAATGTGTTCAGGAAATATATGCATCGGACAAGGAAAGAGGAAACACAGTTGGCGTTTTGATGTGGTAATAAAAAATGGCAGCGTAGAGCGAAAGGTTGTGTTGTCGGCAAGGGATAGTGGACGGGAGACGACAGGGAGTGTGGGGAAATTTCCAGCAGCAGACGGGGGAAAGTCGCGTCAAGGGAACAATTATCGAGACAGTGAACAAGGCACGCGACGGGAAGTAGGGCAGCGGATGGGCACTGTCGGTGGAATGAAGACAGGGATGGTGACATTGCGATGATAAGCAGGTTAGAAGTCTGGAAGACAGTGGACGAGTTGTGGAATCATTTGATCTTTATAATAGTTGTTTGGTTTGATTAGTGACCTCCCAGTCTTACGTCGTGGCATGTATTTCTTTAGAAGTTGAAGAACAGATGGAAGAAGATGTTGTGCATCCTGAGGAGTTGTATAAGCTGAGCCTTCAACTAGATTTTTTAACAGATCCAACTTCTTTTCCTCCGGAAACTTGTCAAAAATAGGAAGTATGTGCTTATTAAGATAAATAAGGGACTTGTTTGTGCTTCCGTCATGTAAAAGAGAAGAGCCATATATAGACAAGATAGCAGTTTGTCTATATGATCATTATCCGATTCATTGAAATGTGCATCCAAATCTGCTTGCCCTTCAACAATTTCTATAAGCTCTTGTGCACGTTCTGCTAGATATTTTTCACCAAAGATGCTCAGAGTCTTCAGAAAGTCCATAGACATCTTGAATTCTGCACCGGTGACAATTTGCAAACTCTTCTTAATCAGATCAGTTACATGCATTTCCATTTCCTCTTGTGGTTTCAATAACTCAGCTTTAAGGGGAAACACCTTGTCTTTGACAAAGTTCAGTACTCTCTCACGAATGTTCTCATCAGAACTCTCAATTTGCTTGAAGAGGATTGTTAAGGATGCTCTATTGTCCTGCCTTAAAAAGGACATTAGCGCTTTCTGCACAACATCTCTCTCCAAGTTTTCCTTTGCTAAAAGGAGTTGTCCAAGCACATCAACAATCTTGGGGACATGCTCTGGTGTGTCCTTGCACAGAAGAGGAAGTCCCAGAATTGCCTGCCCTCTAATCCCCAACTCATCTTCTTTACACAGATCGAAATGTGCATTGATGGCTTTGGCTAAGAGACTTGGGAAATACTTGAAGAAGCATGGAATAAGCTATTCCGCCATCTACTTTGCCTTGCTACTTCCCTTTGTTGCTGCTATTATCCCAATGTAATCACTCTCATGCTTGGATTTTTCTTTGGCTTAATTGGGACGCTCCTTGTATTCATAGAGTTTCTCCATGTCGTTCGCGTCTTCATTTCTTTCAAATATATCTGGATGATTTTATACCTTTCTTAGCTGCATAACAACGTTGATGAGATCATCTCTATCTTCATGTGAATCTTCTTCATTATGATCAAGTTTATCTCCATTATTAAATGTAATGTTTTGTGCATTATTCTCATCACTTTGATCCTGGTTTTCTTCCTCCTCTTTCCCGTAATACTTATCATCTTCCTTATTATCGATTTTTGCATAACTTTCCTTAAAACATGTTGTAGCTTCTGCACATGTCTTTTCTAAATGTTGAAATGCTTCTTGAACTTTACTAAACTGCTTAACGCATTCAGAATGTAAATGTGATGGCATATTGTACAGCAAACAACTTTCAACAACTCACGTGATTATATTGCGCGCCATGGCTCTGATACCACTGAAGCAATAGAACTTATAGCTTGTTGACTTAAATGGTAAAATACACAGAAGTATTTGTAATAAAAAATTATTATATATAAAATGTATAAGTGATGGTTCAATGTTACAATGAGGGCCTTCCTTATATACCTAGGCAAGTGTCCCTTTATGAACGGTCATGTCCTTTGGGGACACACCTCTTCACTAAACTAATCACTAATTAATCATTGTTTTGATGTAGAGTTATAATCTATATTGACATTATTTTATACAATTTATGTTCGTAATAGCTTTTGAATCATGTAAAAAGAATTATTCTTTATTCAAAAATGAATTTTGTCACCTCCACATCATGTCGACCTAAAGAAGGGTAATTCGACCTCACCGGAAGGCTAGATATACAAGGTGTTGAAGAATGTAACTAGGTTTGGTCTTCATAAATTGTACTTGAGTCAAAATATAATATATTTGTCAAAAGAAAAGCAAGAAGAATTTTTATTATTATTGAATTTACTTGTTAAATCATGGGTTTCATGCTTGGATCAATTGTCATAGGTCAAGCCTCCATTGTAGGATTTAGGATTATTTATTTGAGTCAAAGTCATTTTGTTTATTGGCCAAAGACTCCTCCATCAAGTCTCCTTTATGTCGGCTTCAAATAGATCATCATCAAGTCAGCTACATTTAAATGAACTCAAGTCAACGTCAATGGAGATACAACCCTTCAACGAAGTCATGTCAGCTTATTTACTATGGGAAACAACTATATATACAAGCCTAAGGTTTTCGCATTATCCAACCACAGAAGCTCAGGTTAAATCACAAAAATAATCTCGCTAAAGACAGATTCAGAAATCACATTGGAGAGTTTCAGTGCTACCACAGTTTCAGGGTATTACAGTGACTACAATTTCGAGCTATTACAGTGATCACAGTTTCAGGCTATCACAGTGACTACAATTTCGAGCTATTACAGTGACCACAGTTTCATGCTTTACAATGATCACAGTTTCGGTGCCATTACAGTCTCGTTGCTATCACAGTTTCAGTGCTATCATATTTCGGTGCAAACATAGAGATGAAATCTCACCACAGTGCCACAATCTCGGTGAAATCTCAGTAAGGATTTTGGTGCCATGTTATCATGGGTCTCAGTGTAATTACAGTGGTGAAGATCTCGGTATCTTTACAGTGATGAAATCATGATAAGGTCTCAGTGCATTATTGTGATGAGGTCACAGTGCAACTATAGTGGTGAGATCTCAATGGAATTACAGGGATGAGATATCGGTGCAACTAACAGTGATAAGGTTTTCATGCTAACAAAGTGACAAGTATTCAATGCAAACACAATGAAAGGAAGAAAAAACAAGGATGACTTGATGGAGGTAGTCTAGATTCTAAATTGTAAGGGTCATGGTCGTCTCATCTTGAATCTACTGAAGGAAGAATTTTGACTGGGATTTCCCCTAGAGTGGGGTTTTGCCCTAGCAGCGTGCCTACATCTTGTGTTCTCTTTGCATTAGTCTTGATGATAAGAAAAGATAATTCAAAAGAACAAATAATAATAATGAAAAACATCACAAGATAATGTCATAATAAGAAAAATCATTTGACTGCCAGTCTTTGGATTTCTCAACATGGTATCAGAGCTAAGGTCATAATCAAAGGCAATTAGAAGACTCAGTGAAAGAATTTGTTTGCATTTGTTTTGAAGAACATATCAGTTAGATCAAGACCCTAGCTTAAGAAGGAGTTCAGAGTTAGATAATTCGAATCATTTCAGAAATTGGGTTACTAGATTTTCGGTAAAATCACAGTCAAGAAAGATGATACTTCACTTAAATTACAAAGAAGGTTTCAAGAAGACAAATCAAGTGACAAGGTTTTACTTCAATGATATCTCAAAAGTAAGTACAGTGTGAAGTTCGGTCTCATCGCAGTGAAGAAATTCAGACAATAGGATAATATGGATTATTTTAAGGAATTGAGTTTGTAGTTCAAAACATCTTCAGAGATGGGGAGAAGTCACAGTCACAGTCATGAAGAAGAATTCGGGCTCATTGATATGTTGAAGCACTAAGTGCTGAAGCAGCGATAAGATAGAAGCAATGATATCTGTATACAGTGAAGTAGTACATTCAGTCTACAACTTGTTGAGGAAAAGGATCTCGGAAGCGCTACCTAAGGAAACCTACCAATGATCTGAGGTATCTATGACTACAAGAAGTATTCAGTTTGAAGAGAACTAGAAGTCTGTCCTATGGAAAGCATAAAGAACCAGCTCAAGGAACTCAAGTAAGTATTGTGATTTCTATGCTTTAGTCATCTAACAATGTGTTTACAGTTTCCAAGGAAAGCATCAAGTCCTATGAAACATTGATCTCTTAATCAAAGAAGTTCAAGATAAGTAAACTCGAGGTACGAATATTTATAAGATTTTATTATATCTAATCTTAGATGGTCCATATAATTCTAGTCTAGATAAAAGAACATACAAGAACCTTAATCCTTATCTTCTAGGATTTATAAATTAATCTAGATGTTAAGCAAAATAGAATAACTTGAATCCATCCCTCATTGTTACATAGAAAATCTAGATTAAGAAATTAAAATCATGTTCTCGGTATCACATGTTTTGCTTGAGAGTATGTATTACAGGTATAAAAGATCATGGTCGAATATAAGGAGAACACTTCAAGGAATCCTTACAAGATTTGAACATCTCCAGGTATGCCTTAAACTACAAAACATTGATTTCTTTATAATAAGTGTTTATTCATCTAATAATCTATTACTAACATCGTTATGTCTAGCTATATTGAATCATAATGATTCTTGTTTTGGGTGATTCATCTTTTGATAAATCTACCCTCCTCATATTCTTGATTGATTTTATAGAACCCTAGACAAGTTCTCTAGAAAACCCTAACCTAAGGGTATGGTAATGTTAATGTCTGAAACCCTAAAACTGCTTAGGGATATTGGGAAATGCTATTGGAAGTTTTTGTTGATGATGTCATGTCTGGGATTTCGGTATGATCATGAAAACCCTAACTTGTTAGGGTTGAAATGATGTTGTCTAAAATCCCAAACCTTTGAAGTTTTGGTAAAGTAGGGTTTGCTATAAATTGAAACCTTAGATCCTTAGGGTTTGGTTGGTCTATAAGAAAAACCCTTGTTATGTATTTAAAGTCCTAGGAATGAACACTAGGTATGTGTTCATTTGCTTGAAACCCTAGCCTGGTCTAGGTCGGTATATGTCTAATGTAGTAATATTACCTAACGTATGATGTGGTTATGATATGCTAATGAATTCCTAGATATATGTGTTGACCTAAGTGTTAATGATCATGAGTCATGGGGTTTGGAAACAAGCCGTAGTCAAAGTTTGATGGTCTAGGGGATGTTGTTTGGAAAATCTAGGGTTTAGCAACTAAACCCTAGTAGTAGTTAATTTTTCTAGTATGTGTGATATGACAATCCGGAATCTATGAATCTATATAGTGATTGTTGAGAATTTGTAGATGGAAATCTAGGGTTTTACATCAAACACTAGTAGATGTTAGTTGTAATGACCCATTTACAACTATAAATAAAATACGAATATTAGCATACATACGAGACCTCCATACGATAGCTACGTATGCATGGACCCACATGTATCGCACTATATATATGTTGGTTACTACAGGGAGAGATATAAATTAAAGTAATGAATTATTATCGAAATAAATCCCTACGTCACCAGAATATACATATATATCAAATTAGGTAGGTAATTACGTATACCACCTTAAATACACACACACACACACACATTATATCCTTAAACTAAAAGAAAATTTATATTTTAAATTTAATTAATAATAATAATATAAATTAATTAAAATTTATAAACTAAATAAATCAAATCAATTTTAATATAAAATAATAATAAACTTTAATTTAAATCAAATCCTACGTATTCAAAATAAAATCCATAAAATCAAATAAGATTTGATTTTTATAAAAAGTTACACATAACAAAAATAATGACACGGAAATGGGAAGAAGGCGGTGGGCAGAGAAATAGAAGGGGAAGAAAATCTTGAGGAAGGGAAGGAGGCTGAGAAAGGGAAATTTCTGAGGATCTTACTTACTGAGAGGAAGAGTTCAATTGTTCTTAAGTTTTGGGCACGGGGGACCAGATTGCGTCAATTGAGCCGCACTTTGGGACCGAGTACCTAGGTTGTACCCAATTTGGCTGGGTGGTTTTGGTCTTTTTGGTAACAGGAGCGGAAACGGGAACAGGAGCAATTCTGAGGCATCTTCAACCACAGTAAACTAGGTAAGTACTCAACAACAAATCAATGAAATTTTGATGTTATGAATTCTGTTTAAGTTCTCAAAATAGTTTCCATATTTTGTTAAGGTAAATGTATGAGTAAATCAGAGTCTTACATTCTTGTTGAATAAATTAGAGTTTTTTATTCATGTATGAGTAAATTAGGGAACCTTACACTAGTCATGATGTTGATTGAGCTGTGATTGGTTTTGATTGTTGGAAGCTCATGAAATCCTAGTAGGAAGTCTATGATATGAAATTTGAAAATTGTTAGATATATTAATCTAATTTGTTTCTAGGGTTTTCTATATGAAAGATCATGTCATGTAAACCCTAGACATAATGAGTTTGATACCTTGATGAGTAGTGAATATGATTTAGGGTTTGTAACAAAACCTGGGCAAGAAGTTGAAATATTAAAGTATAGTTTCTTGCTAATTATGTTTGTAAAGTCTAATGCTTTCGTTATTATAAGAGATTATGATATGGCTAACTTCATGCTTCTATAGTTTTGGTTGTACTTTCTATCTAAGTTGTGAAAGTACACAATCTTCAAGATGGTGAAGATGATCGAAAGAAAAGTTGATGTGATAAGCATGATGAAAATGGTGATATTAATGATAATTCCGATGAGAAGGATGGAAGCCACAAAAGATTCTCTGATGTCGAAAAGAAGAAGTTGATCTCCCTAGATTAAGAGGGAGCCTGGATAGAGGAAAGATTCTTGGTTGAGAAGAAGGGCATAACATAGTTTTGATTGGAGAATGCATCTGAAGTAGGAAAGGAAAGTGTATGATTGAGGAATCTTTTGTCAAAGATTCTGTTGATAGTCCTACTATGTTGAGAAGCAACATCAGTTGTCTGAAAGACTCCGGAGGTTTGTATTTGATTATGTACATGTGAAAGATATTATTGATTGGGGTTGTGTTTGTACGGGTAAATCTCTCGAAGGTTTTGATAGCATGTTGGTTACCGATTAGTTTGATCGAGAGAGATTTGTTGTCCTTGATCTGCTAGAACAAGGAGCGTTGAGGCTTTATGAGTGAAGCATTGCCTTGGAGGACATTTCGCTGGCACTTGGTGTTGATGTCTAGGTCCCGAAGTTGGGAAGGTGGTGTTGGTCATAGAGCTCTGACCTCAGATACACACCTAGATCCCTGGGTTGATAGTTAGCAAGCCGTACCTAGAGAGGCTGAAAGATTGAGTCCATCTTAGTCCCACCCGGATAGATTGCCCTGATCAGGAATCTAGTCTGTGGCATTGCGATGCCTAAATTGTTGAGAGACCAATGGATAGATTGCCCTGGTCAGGAATCTAGTCCATGGCATTGTGGTGCCTAGACTTCTTCATAGATGATGTGTTCTGAGATCTTCCATGTACCTCTATGGTTATATGTAAATATGAATACCTCCCTAGTTAAGAGGGAGTGTTGAAGAATGTAACTAGGTTCGGCCTTCATAAATTGTACTTGAGTCAAAATGTAATATATTTGTCAAAAGAAAAGCAAAAAGAATTTTTATTATTATTGAATTGACTTGTTGAAGCATGGGTTTCATGCTTGGGTCAATTGTCATAGGTCAAGCCTCCATTGTAGGATTTAGGATTGTTTATTTGAGTCAAAGTCATTTTGTTGATTGTTCAAAGACTCCTCTATCAAGTGTCCTTTCTGTTTGCCTCAAATAGATCATCATCAAGTTGGCTACATTTAAATGAACTCAAGTTGGCCTCAATGGAGACACAACCCTTCAACGAAGTCATGTCGACTTATTTACTATGGGAAACAATTATATATACAAGCCTAAGGTTTTCGCATTATCCAACCACAGAAGCTCGGGTTCAATCACAAAAATAATCTCGCTAAAGACAAATTCGGAAATCATAGTGGACAGTTTCGGTGCTACCACAGTTTCGGGCTATTACAATGACTACAATTTCAGGCTATTACAATGCCCACAATTTCGGGCTATTACAGTGATCACGATTTTAGTGCCATTATAGTCTCGCTACTATCACAGTTTTAGTGCTATCATATTTCGGTGCAAACACAAAGATAAAATCTCACCACAATGCCATAGTCTCGGTGAAATCTTAGTAACGGATTTTGATGCCATGTTATCACAGGTCTTGGTGTAATTACAGTGGTGAAGATCTCGGTATCTTTACAGTGATGAAATTGTGATGAGGTCTCAATGCATTATAGTGATGAGGTCATGGTGCAACTATAGTGGTGAGATCTCAATGGAATTACAGTGATGAGATCTCGGTGCAACTAACAGTGATAAGGTTTTCATGCAAACACAGTGACAAGTATTCAATGCAAACACAGTGAAAAGAAGAACAAAAAAGGATGACTTGATGGAGGTAGTCTAGAGTCTAAATTGTAAGGGTCTTAGTCGTCTCATCTTGAATCTACTAAAGGAAGAATTTTGACTGGGTTTTCCCCTAGAGTGGGGTCTTGCCCTAGCAGCGTGCCTACATCTTGTGTTCTCTTTTATTTGTTGCTTGACATTAGCCTTGATGATAAGAAAAGATAATTCAGAAGAGCAACTAATAATAATGAAAAACATCACAAGATAATGTCATAATAAGAGAAATCATTTAATCGCCACTCTTTGGATTTCTCAACACAAGGCAGTTCGAATTCATTTGGAGCAATTCACACTCTCTCTCATAGTTCGATATCCTGAAGCTGGAAGCTGGGAAGTGTGAAGTTGGAAAAGAGATGGAAAGAGGTTGGAAAGAAGTGCGAGTTTTTGGAGGAAGAAGGAAGACACCAAGATCGAAATTTTGAGCTATCTATCTCTCACTTCTGAGAAGTATCTAGGGAGATCGAAGTTTTTCTTGGTCTAGTCGAAGTTGTTGTTGCTACTGCTACTGGGTTGAAGCTACTACTGCAAGTTGATGTTGCTAGGTCGAAGTTTCTATTGAAGGGTCATCATCTGCAAGAAGGATTGAGGGCTAACTTGGTGTGGAGGAAGTCTTTGTTTAGGTCAAGAGTCTTGGATTATCTCAAGAAACTATTGAAGGAAGAATTGTTGATTGGGTTTTCCCTTGGATAGGGGTTTTGCGCTGGCTATCCGCCTACATTTGTTGTCCTTGTGCTATTGTTTTTGGTAATTGCTTGATGAACTAAAAGATAAAAGAAGAACATAAAGATAAAAGAATCGCAAGTAATTATCTATATAAGAAATATTTCTGCCTTTCTGATTTTTTAACACAAGTATACTCTCAAATTGAAATATTCTCATAAGAAGGGTCAGATTAATAAGCTATCTTTAAGCATCAACATCATAACTAGCATTGTCAACATAGCAACACCTTGACAAACAAGCTCTATCTCTCCACTAGATCAGAGCACAATGCTGGGAGGCTTTACGTGAGATACTACACTACCTCTCAAGGCACATACCCCATCCAAATGTTCACTAGGCATGTCCTTCTAGGACAATTCTTATCTTGGATTCCAATCCTCAAAAAATATCGATCCTCTTCGACAACTCTGGTCTTGGATACCCTACCCAATCCTCAAAGAGTGTCGATCCAAGAGACTACTTCCTATCTTGGATTCCCAACCCTCAAGGAGTACTAGTCTCAGATGCTTATCCAATCCTCCAAACCCCATTCTCCCTCCATGGCCTTCACTAGATGTACGGTTGTTAGTCCTGGACTAGTACATGATACATGAAGAAGAGAATATAATGTCCATAATCAATCCCTCTTAACCAAGGAGATAATCCTCATTCCCTAGGGAATAGATCCTTGCTCCTCTCAACTAGGGAGACACAAGCACAAGTCTAAGCTTGTTTCATACTTCACCAATACATCAAATACTTCTTCTTCCATGGAGATATTCAGTAGTTGTAGGGTTTCTCCTTTCCTTTGCATCATTGTGTCATACTTTTTAACAGAGTTTCTTGGCTCCTAATAGCATTATAACATATCAAATCAAGAGTTTCCTGGATCTCGACAATCTTTTATGCAACATTGTCATCAACTGGATCATCCATTTATCTTCAAGGAGCCAAACTTTTCACAGCTGCCAGCACACGCCATTTTACAAGGCTCTACCTCATATTCACCAATGAGTCACATCATCTTTCCAAAAATCAATATTCATCCAATCCATGTGTTTTCAAATCAGACAGTTGTTAGTACTATATCATCAAGCAAGCTTTTCTTTCTAGCTTCTTCACATGTTGTTGCAATATGTCCTACTAAGGAGCCAAGTCATATCCAAACAGATTATCAATATCAGAGTTACCAGATCATAATAACCTCTAAGGCATCATGTCAAATTATGTTACTTTGCATAAAGTCAACATTTCTTTGCATGTTCTATCTTCATATTGCAACAAATTTTTGCTACAGCTTTCAATCATCAATGTGTTCCTAGAATGAACTCACTAACTAGAAGCTTCAATATCGTTAGGGTCCTTACATCCCCCTCCTTCCATCATGCTCACATTGTCAAGAAATCATCATCAAGCACAAGTCTTGCTTTACTTTGTTCTTCCTTCTTTCTCATCTTGCTTCCATAATTTGACAGCCTTCTAAATGTGCCTGCAATTCTCGTTAGCAAGTACAACCAAGCAAAATATACAAGAGCATGAAGTCAATCTTGTTAATCTAGGGTTTCCATGATTTCTCAAAAGTGTATTTCTAGGGTTTTAGTTACAGACCCTAGATACTCCTTGACCCAACCCTTATTAGGGTTTTTACTTTTAGCGAAAACACCTTCTTCTAGGGTTTTGTCTTCAAGATCTAGACTTTAACTTAATCCAACCCTTGGTAGGGTTTAATACATCCCTATGATTACCTTAGCTAGGGTTTCCCTTTCTAGGGTTTTCTAATTTAAGACTCATCTAGGGGTTACAAACCCTAGATATTAAAAGCTATACAATCTTACAAACCCAAGATTCTTTTTAGTTATCAAGATCTATCATGTTAAACTTCTACAAGTATGCAACAAAACCTTAATGCATTTCATTTCTAGATCTAGGATCTAATCTTCTCATTCAACTAAATACCTAGACCATTTTCATCAAACCTAGTCTTCACATCAGCATGACATAGTACCTACCATGCTCAAGAACTAGGTCCCTTTTCCTTTCACAATGGAAACAATCGGTTAGGGTTTCTTTTTTCATTCCATAATTTGCTAGGGTTTACAAACCCTAGATGCCAAGACCTGTTACTTATAAAGTTCTACAACCACACACAAGAAGGTTAGTTGCAAAACCTTAAATTTTAAGGTCTTCAAGATCAATCATGCAGGTTTTATGCAAACCCTATAAACTTCATCATCATTAAGACTTGTCATCAAAGCAATGCAAATTAGCATACTGCAAAACCCTAATGCCTTTAATCCAAGACCTAGTCTTTACATGTCACTAATTCTAATCTATATGCAAATCTTTCATCTTTCAAATGGAAATCATGAGTTTGACATATATCAAGAAATGCATATAACAATTATACATACCTCTGTAACTTTAAATTACCTTTTCTTTGCAGAGATTTGGTCCTTAAGTGAACCTCACTTAAGAGAGACAACTTCAGGTCAGCTTCATTGATATCACCCTTTCTTGAACCAAGTCATCATACTACTGCTGTCAATACTTGTTAAGCCATATTATACTATCATTGTCATATGAAGGCTATCGGTCACTACCATATAGGTTACAGTGATGCTTTTCTTATATACATTAGTCTTACTGTCAACATGGATAATCATACAGGTTCACTGGTATGCATAGATTAACTGCCATGTTAACGCCATCTCTCTTAGTCATTGTCACTTTTGTCATTAAAATATTGTCATATTAGGTCACTTTCGATGTCTCATTATTCCTTAGATCACAAGAATACTTCCTATGTCTTAAAGCTACTACTATGAAACAGAGTCACTGTCCTTGTTATGTTGAGTTCACTACCACACAAATCAAGTCCCTTATCACTCAAATAGTGACCACAGAAAAAGCAGCGACCACAGTCATGTAGCGAGCTTTAGATAGCGATCATAGAAAAATAGTGAGCCATAAGTGTAGAGAGAATAATAGTGTGATCTTAGAGAAAATCACAAAGGTTATGATACATGCCATTGAAGTAGTGATCCACGAACACTATGCGACGCCACATTGTAAAACAGGGAATGCAAGCCATAGGGTAGTTACTGTATTCGATGCTATGTAACGATGCCACAGAGGATATGTGAGCCAATAAATTGAGCAATGTTCTCAAATCAAGCCATAGGTTCATCAATGTGATGTTACAAGTGTAATGATCCAATCATGTAATGTGAATCACATTGTAATACGATGCCCAAAATTAAGTGATGCCAACGTCATTACAGAAAGTGAGCCTGTCAACGAACCATACACATCGTGCCAGTCAACAAACCATACATCATTACAAAAAGCAATCCTCGTAAAAATAATGCAAGCCAATGTTAATGAAATGAGAACCACAGGAGTTATATAGCATGCTTTTGTATGGAGAGCAAATCACATAGTATATTGATGCCATGATCCCTGCAGTAGATGCGATGAAGCTATAAATAGTCATATACAATGTCCTTGTGTGAGCTACAGCGAGGAGGGCTTTCCACAGAATGTTGTGCATACCATACCATACAAGATTCAATTGCCATTTCCACAGGTTATATGAGCGACCCAAATTGTAAAAATACCATAATAGTTTGATGCTACACAATTTGAAAGCATCATGCGAATCTCCATAGTGAACGAATATTCCAAAGAGAATGTCTTACGAATCTTAGATATGATAATTATGCCAACAAAAAGTGATCTTCCGACCCCCTTCTTCAAAACCTTGCTCTGACAACATGTTGGAGAAATAGGGAGGCTACAGGATGAGTGTGATTTCTCCTTTCCTTAATAATTGCTTGTGAATATGTTTAGTCATTTTATTATTGTTTGTTATGTTTCTTCATTAAACAATTATCAAAATCATACATCACGAATATCACAGAAAATAATAGACACAAGATATAGGTACCAAGCCACAGCAAAACCCTCCAAGGGGAAAACCCAGAAAATCTCTTCTTCTTATAGAATCTGTTCAAAGTCAGAAATCCAAGACCCAAGACCAAGCTCAATATCCCTTCAAGCACCAAGTCAGCCCTCCATTCTGCCATGATTCTGTCCAATAAAGAATCTTCATCACTGCGACAATAGTTCACAGAAAATTCACATTCTTTTCTTCAAAGGGTTTGTATTCTTTTCATGCCCATACCACAGAAAAATTCACTTAACTGTCTTTGTAAACTTCGCATGTCTTTTCCACAGAAGCACAAAATTGATGTCCAAAATGAGAAGCACGCTAGCCAATATATAGTGATTCGGGCATCCGAAAAGTCGTGTCCTTTGGGCAGGCCAACTTGATCAACAGGAGGGCCGACTTGGTGTTGAGGATAAAATTTGAGAGGAATAAAATATTTTTCTTTTCTTTTTACAAATAGTCCAAATAGGACTTTGACTCATGACAAATTGTCTTATTGACTCAATTAACCTAGGGCATGAAATGCATGCCTTGTCTACAATGATAATAACAGATTTCTTTTTCTTCTTTTTACTCATTTTCATACAATTATGAAGACCAAACTTAGTTACATTCTCCAACAAAAAGAGTGCAGCAAGGTCACTGAGGTGACGGTGGGTGTCTTGCCGAAGAGTAGCCTCTGAACTCTCCCATTGGGTGAGGTGACTTTTCCCTCTAGGAGAGACTTTGAACAGAAATAAATGGTGTGTTATAAAAGATGATAGAAAAAAATTGAATGCAAAAGAAACATTATTCAAAAGAATACTCACGTATTCTGAATCTGATTTTTCCTTGCCATCAGATATAATAATGTCAATTTTTAGGTTCTTGAAACTTGCAATACATTCCTCAATGCTAACAAAGTCAACCATCTTGAGATTGGAGTGTTCAGTTTCAAGTCAATTAAAATGAGTAGTTTTCATTGTGTCCAATAAGTTGTGAAAAGTATCCCAAATCTGTGTTGCACTTTTGTTATTCTTTGTGTGATGAACAAGGTCCAATTCCACATAGCTTCATCCTTATTTCAAGCAAACCAGGCCATAGCTACCATTGGTTGGGGTAGGAAGGGATTTCTCTAAATATATTCATAAACAATAACTGTGAAGAAGGGTTGTCATTTGATCAGCCCAAATGTGGCAGTTTACCACATTAAGACGGGGGGGAAGCCATTTTCCATCCATAGATGCACAAGATACCAGCAAAGCACTGAAAAATCTGCAGTTATTTGGCTGAAAAGAGAGAAAGAGAACACTGCCCTAAAAAAGGGCACAGATCTGCAAAACACTTTCCTTAAATCTGCTAAAAAGGCTAAAGCATTGACACAGGAGGAGGGCACCTACATAAGAAAAGGTAAAACCCTTAGAAACCTGTTTGTTCTGCAAAAAGGGAGGGCTGAAACCCTAATTTCAACCTTGAAACATCTCTAAAACAGCACTTGAAACCCTAGTTTCAGACTTGAAGCAGTCTTGAAACAATTCTGGATAGAGAAAGAAGAGTCCACATTGACACTGAAACCATGTTGAACTTGAGACAATAAGATAGTGGATCTATGGTGAAATCTCTAATAAACCCTAATCTAGTGAAGCGAAAAGTAGAGAAGAAATAAAATAACACCTAAATGATGAACTCGAGAGATAGTTTTAGTACCCAAACACATGAACAAGAGAAGTGCACTGATAACTCGAATGAATGAATTATGAACAAGGAGTGTGCTTTATTTACACACCTACTTTAGGGTTTAGGTGCTAGCTCATGAGGGCAAATAGGCTGACCTTGTAAAATAAAATAAAGTGGGTTAGTTACAAACATGTAGGCTCGATAAAGACACCTATACATCTAAAAAAGGTCAGCACATTAAAGTATAACACCTACCATCATTAACGATCATCTCAGCATTGAAGTATAACACCTACTTCTTGCGAGACGAGTGGTTGTGTGAGCCTAATGCATGAAGGATCTACATGTATTATGTGGAATTTGCAGCAGCAGCAGTGGTGAGGAATGTGCAGGGGCAGTGAGAGAATCTAGCTGTTTCAGTCTCACTTCATAGATGCATACTTTTGTATTATTAGTCACACACAGGAATACAATGAATAATTGACAGTGGAGCTTTAACCCGTCAGGGGGTTTCTCCACTATAACCCTAGTATCATATTTTATTTTGTGCCTTGGATCCTTTCAGTCTGTTGCAACTTGTGCATGCTTATTGCTGAGTAGGGCTATTTTTGGTATATGTTTCTGCAAGTTCCTGTATGGCTGTTTACGTGTCCCAATGGTTGGGCACAAGTCTTGATCCCCTGCATATGCAATACAGCTATTTTGGATTTGGTAAAAAATGGAGTTTTATTCCTCTATTGTTCATTCTACTCCACCCCTTACCCTAAGTTATCAATTTAAGTAAATGCTATAACTTTCTAACAGTCTGAAAAATTAATGAATTTCAATCATCTTGAAATAATATTTACCTGTCACGTTCACTTGGACAGCGCTGCAAGTCTGCATTGAACTTCTGTGCATATTTCTCCTTATGAAAGATAACATTGTAAATAACTTCTCCATTCCGTGCCCAAAAATAATAAAAGACAGCTGAAGAGATTGAGAGAGACAGAAAGCTCCGCCCAACCACTTGGTAATTTGCCTGAGTTTGCATTATGACTAGAAATGAAAGAAATTGGAACACAGAGATAACACCACCGTTTCGGATTATCCTGTGTCAAATGACATGCTTAACATAAACCAATGTAGAATTTAAGCAAAGCTTGTGTGAAATATATACTAAAATTTCCAAAATATAAATCCCTAAAACAGTTATTAAAAGATACACACAGAAAGCAAGTACTCTCTGATAAGATCTGTTCAAGCATAACTTGCCAGTAATAACCAACCTGAACTCATTGTATTGAGCCATGGCTTTGCTGCGTAGCTTGAAAGCAAGTCCAAGGAAGATCAGAACATACAGAACTAGGAGGGACATCAAGCCTGATCCCCATGATTGTTTAAGTTTGCAAACTCCTTGGTGTCCAGGGGGGATTCTGGGGGGGGGGGTTGGGGGAAACACGTTAGGATATTGTTCAAACCTGCAATAAACTGAACACTTTCAGAAAATTACAACAGCAAATTCAATCCACCATGAAACTTTCGCATAAAATAGTAGAAATTTGGACACTGGGAAGAACACTGTAAGTTCAAAGAAAATAATGGGGGCATCACCTCTATTCCTCTGTATGCACATGTATAATAGGGTTCAACTTTATCAGAACTGGACCAGCCATCGAACCGGTAGATCACCCGGACTGGGAACCAGTCAGCACCGGACCAGAACCGATAAAAAAAACCAGACCAAAAAAAGGGACAACCAAAAACACATAAAATATTCACATTTAAGGAAAAACATATATATCCATGTGCATCCATATGAATCCAAAACATTTGTACACAAATAATCAAAAGTTCTCATTTATATAGCATGTGAGGGTCCACATAACGAAAATAGCACCAAGTGCAATCCATCTTTGAACTGAAAATACATCAACAAACATGCCCTAGATGGCCTCTAGCATCCAAAAAAAATCATGCTACAACACATACCTACATATCATCAAAATCTCTACCTATATTGGGATCTTCGTCATCAATATAACCCTCTAAGCATTAAAATAAGATAGAAAAAGCTTAGCATGTCAAGTCAAGATTTTGTTTGAGTGATGGGTACATTTTTAGTAGGAACATGATAGAGGAGTTCAACAATCAATGCCACTAACATCAAGATACATAGAGGTGTTGGTGCTTGTGAAAACTCCTAGACTCGAAGGAACCCCTATTACAGCAAATCTGAATCTACTTCACCTACTTAATTTTTAAATTACATTCATCAAGTTATTCTTCTGAATACTGAAGTAAATTACTTCCGTAGCCTACACTAATTAAATGTTTGATCTCTTGAAACAGAAAACAGAGCAAAGAACAAGATACATAGGACACACTTATTTTTGGACACAATACTCCCCAAAAAAACCCAATGCAGGAAAATCGGTGCAATAATTCAGAGGGTTTATTATTATGCAAGAGAAATATATGAATACAACTATAGGATGCTAATCTAGCAATCCTTTACAGAGAAAATACTGGCAGAAAATCTGAGTGACTTTTACCTCACTTCACCCTGCAGAATTCTGGCTAATCCAGCACAGGACTGGCTAACATCAGCTATTTCTTCATTAGCCTTGCGTCACCTTCTCTTCCCTCTGCGTCAGTGCTCCCGGTTGTTCCAGCAGTTCCCGGTAATTCTGGATTCTGCGTCAGCTCTCTCGGCTACTGTGTTGCCTCTGCGTTAGCTCTCTCGGCTACTGTGTTGCCTCTGCGTTAGCTCTCTCGGCTACTGTGTTGCCTCTGCGTCAGCTCTCCCGACTGTTCTGGCAGTTCTAGCAGTTCCCGACAATTTCAGTTGTTTCGGTAGTTCTAGATTCTGCGTGACAGGCAGCTTTTCTACGTCAGCTCTCCCGACTACTGCGTTGCCTCTCTGCCATAGTTTTCAAAACCGGTTTGAAAAACCGGTTACCGGTCTAACCGGCCGGTTAGCAAGGCTGCCGGTCTAAACCGGCCAAAAAACCCGGTTGGGAAGGCCATTTCGCCAATTTTTTGCCCTAACCGGTGAAAACCGGCCGGTTTTAGGCACACCCACCGTAAAGTTAAAAAAAACATATTTTTTACTGTGTTTCAGGGGTTTTGGGGGGGAACTAAGGGTGTTTCAAACCTAACAATGTTGGCAATTAATGGTAATGTTAAATTCTTAAAGTAAAAGTGACATTTCCTTTAATTTTCAATTTCATCCTTTTACTTAAATTTTTAACATTACCATGAAATGACTCAGGATGTTTGAGAG
>APFE031402890.1:39744-58264 GCA_000404065.3 Pinus taeda
GATATATTCACCTTTACATGGTATATAAATGAGCAAAATTTGCATATTTTGTCTCTATTGGCTTGGAATCATGGTTTTACATCTTAAAAATAGTTTTGTTTCATTAAAAATTAATTATTTAACGTATTTTTTTAAAACTGGTTTGTTTAGACCAAACCAGTCCCGGTTAGACCGGTTCCGGTCGGTAAACCGGTTCATTAAGTGGACCGGTCCGGTCACCGGTTCCGGTTTTAAAAACTATGCTCTCTGCAAGCTCTCTCCGCCTCTCTGTTCTGTATTTTCCGGAAAGTCCTTCTCCCGGATTCTCTCTGCCCATCAGCTGCAAGATCTCCCCAATCAATTTTGCTCCTGAGAGCTTCTCACCTCAAAAAATCGATTCCCTCAATCTCTCTATGTGTGTTTCCAAATGAACCCCGAGCCTCCATTTTATACTTTTCCTGTTGAGTCTTCAACGGCCGAGATTAAGTCTCTAATCAACTGCTAAGATTAAAACATGACTTGACCCGCCTTCTAGATCATTCTCACCCATATTTTGATTAATACCAATTAATATTTTAATTTTCCTACATTTAGACTTAGGAACCCCATTAAAAATATTAATTATTTTAATAAAATAAAATCCCGGTGGAATTTCACCAAAAGGTTTCTAGGTTGTTTAGAACTCATGTGCCTTAGCCTTTCCACCAATTTCAAGGCTAGAGCACTTTTGATGCTACCAAAAGCTAACACTCCCTCTTAGCGAGGAAAGTGCTCTAGCAATAATGTCCACTTGCATGTTGCTCTATTTCTGAAGCACCTCCTTTCTGCATTGTTGCTGCCACCAACACTGTGTTGCTGCTGCTACTGTACTGCTGCCCATGACACTACCACTGCCACTACTACATTTGTACCACAGCTCCCTCTCAAACGCTACATCTGCCATGCTGCTAGCACTGCCAATTGTAACACTGCATCTGTACTGCAACTCAGTTGCTGAGAGAAGCAACTGAAAAATATCCAAAATTAGTTGAACTTAACTATGTTCAACATAATACAATGAATGTTGGAATCTGACTACTGTTGATTCTGACCCTCTGAATCTTCTGCGCTGCTGCTGACTCCTACACTGTGCCAACTGCACTCTTGCCAACCTTGCTCTACATTGATCAGTCTCTGGTCCCCAGTTACTGCATCTATCCTCCAAACACTCCACCGCATCATCTGACACTAAGTCCATCTCGTTATTGCTGAACATTGGACTCCTGTAGCAAGGAATTGATCCAAGAGGTGAACTCCTCAAGGATCCTACCCATATGTAGCTCTTTCGAACTACAACTCTAAATCTCCCCACCTCCCTCTTGGAGATGCGGTTGTCATCTCTACCAAATGTCGAATGACCTCCTCTCTCCTCTGCACAGCACTATACCGGCCTACGCGCTCCCTGCTGGAGCTTGTAGATCTACCCCTCTCCGCTGTTGTTCAGCAAGTGAAGATTCAGGCTCCTTGGCTGAAAGTCCTCTAAGGAGAAAATTCTCTTTCTATGTGCCTTCGCTCTTTTCCGACGGATTTCTGCCCTGGCAGAAACTGCGATGACGCTCTGTGTCACTCCCTCTACCTCTGCAAACTCACGAACTAGAAATCGTACCTCTCTGTTGTCTCACACAGAAAGAGATTTCCTCGGATCTGCTTCCCAGCAAGGACTACGCAATCCCTTCAAGGGGATTCGAATTGCTGCCAAGTGCAGCTTTCGGCCTCACTACTCAATACTGGATCTGCTCTTCGTGTTTCAAAATCAATGCTCTAATACCATGTGAAAATTCCTAGATGCGAAGGAACCCCTACTGCAACAAATCTGAATTTACTTCACCTACTTGATTTTTAAATTACATTCATCAAGTTATTCTTCTGAATAATGAAGTAAATTACTTTTGCAGTCTACACTAATTAAATGTTTGATCTCATGAAACAGAAAACAGAGCAAAGAGCAAGATACATAAGACACGCTTATTTTTGGACACAATAGTCCCCATAAAAACCCAATGCCGAGAAACCGATGCAGCAGTTTTGAGGGTTTATTATTATGCAGGAGAAATATTTGAATACAACTCTAGGATGCTCATCTAGCAATCCTTTACAGAGAAAATATTGGCGGAAAATATAAGTGAGTTTTACCTCACTTCACCTGGCAGAATTCTGGCTAATCCAGCACAAGACCGGCTAACTCGAGCTATTTCTGCGTTGGCTCTGTGTCAGCCCTACGTCACCTTCTCTGCCCTCTGCATCAACTCTTTCGGTTGTTCCAACAGTTCTGGCAGTTCTAAATTCTACGTGACATGCAACTTTTCTGCGTCAGCGCTCTCGACTATTGTGTTGCCTCTCTGCGAGCTCTCTCCACCTCTCTGTTCTGTATTTTCTGGAAAGTCCTCCCAGATTCTCTCTACCCCTCAGTTGCAAGATCTCCCCAATCAATTTTGTTCGTGAGAACTTCGCGCCTTAGAAAATCGATTTCCTCAATCTCTATGTGTGTGTCTCCAAATGAACCCCAAGCCTCCATTTTATAGTTTTCCTGTTGAGTCTTCAATGGCCGAGATTAAGTCTCTAATCAACGGCTAAGATTAAAACATGACTTGATCCACCTTCTAGATCATTCTCACCCATATTTTGATTAATACCCATTAATATTTTAATTTTCCTAAGTTTAAACTTAAGAACCCCATTAAAAATATTAATTCTTTTAATAACATATAATCCAGGTGGAATTTCACCAAACAGTTTTTGGGTTCTTTAAAACTCATGTGCCCTAGCCTTGAAATTGCCTCTCCACCAATTTCAAGGCTAGAGCACTTCCGATGCTACCAAAAACTAACAGTGCTCTTGATTAATGCTAGTCCCATACCCTCATACATGATAAAATCCAAAGGAATCATTGCAATCCCCCCAATCATGAAATCCTAAAAAACTGTTGAGTCTGCTAGATTTTGAGTGGGATCTAAAATTCTACTTTCTCCATATGAAATCCAATGAGTTCAGAACCACTCTCAAACATCCTAAGTCAATTAATGGTAATGTTAAAAATTTAAGTAAAAGTATGACAATGAATTGCATAACATTAGTAGGGAAATATGGTCAAATACTAGACTTCCCCAGTCATAAATCATTGCTTTTAAAAAAAATTGCATTTAAAGGGTCCATGGTAGCATTGTAGAAAACTAGCTGGTTCGGTACAGAACTGTCGATTCAGTGAAAAAAGGCCAATTTGGTACCGAACTAGCCAAAAATGGTTTGGTTCACCGACCCGAACCAATTTTTCCCTCCAACAAATCGGACTGGTTGGTTCTAACCTGTCCAGTGTGGTTCTAATAACATTGATAGGGTGTGAGTTGATAGCCCATAGGACCAGATATTGTGAGCTGCTTTGTAAACTGTTCATTTTATATTGGTTTCATTAGTTTTGAAGACAAGATATGAATAATGCCCCCAATTTGGACCCTTGGATTGTATTGGACCAAATTGTGTGTCAAGTGGAAATGAGTATTGTAATGACAAGATGGAATGACCCTGTATGTAAAAGGTGTAAATATCATGTATGAATTCCTAGTGTGGAGTTCAAGACAAAAGGCTTGTTGAAAAATTCAAGTGCAATATAGACTAGCACTAATTTTTTAATATTAATAATTACTTCTGATGAAATATATAAATTCTTTTAGCAATTACAACTTCTTCATCAAGCAATTACACTTCAGAAATTCAACCATAACAATAGAAGGAATAGTAAAGATCACAATGCACCAAGTCAACACAAAGTTCACCCTGGGAAAACCCACATGGGGTAAAAACCCAGCAAACCCTTCCTTAGAGAATTAATTCAACAAGAGAGACATCAAAGTCAAGATAATAGACAAACTGACCAACAAAACTGCCCACCAAGAGTCCAAGTCAAAGCCCTCCACAATCTGCCCTAGTCAACTTGGTCAACGGAGATATGAAATTTGGCCTCTATTCAATAGAAAATTTGGACTTAACCACAAAGATGAAACAGAAACTTCGGCCCTTTCACAGAGAAGATACAACAGAACTTCGACGCTTTCACAAAGATGATACAACAAAACTTCAACCCTTTCACAAAGAAGAAACCACAAAGAACTTTGGCCCTTTTTCACAAAGAGTCATCCTGCTGAGAGATGAGAGATACCACAAAAAAATTTGGCCTCCTTCATAGAGTCGTCTTGCTCCTTAGATGCTTTGGTTAGCTCCTTAATCCTCTTCGTATTGCTAGACAGAAGATGCTATATCTCAATGATCCAAATTTCCCTTTGGATGGAGGTCGAATTATATGTTTATACACACATGAATGGGTCTGAATAGGTGCCTCTTGGGGCAAAGACAACTTGATCAAAGGAGGGCCAACTTGGGCACCTTGAGCCAAAAATAAAAAAATTCAAATTCAAATTTTCTTTTGTGAAGGTCATGAAGAACATGCCTTCTAATTTTTCTTTTAACAAATACATATATAATAAAATTTTGTTTTGAGCATGAAGGACATGCTTTACATAGAAATATATTGCTACAAGTACATCAATGATAAAAATAATGATTATGAAGACCAACCATGGCTACAAAATTCAACACTCCCTCTTAGCAAGGGAGGTATTCATAATCACTGTCAAGATGTTCTCAAGTTGATAGATTCTCTAAGGAAGGATCGAGATTAAGATAAGCATCATCATCAATATTAATATCACCAGCATCAATTGGTTGCCACAACCTGGTTGGTACTCTTGAGACATGGCATAACGTTTAGCATCAACTAGTAATCATAACTAAGGTCGATACTCCTAACCCATAATCTTGGTCAATACTCCTAACCTAGACTAGTCTTGGATCACCATCCTGGTCAATATCTTTTAACTCGTGGTGAAACTCCAAAGGCCACACTCTACATGAGCATCCTAGGCCCGATGCCAAATAAGCTCATTCTATCAAGAGAGCCGAGCATGATGCTGGGAGGCTCCTGCTCATTTGCATGTCCTCTAGGACTATTCTTATAGAAGAATATTGTCCTTTGTTGGACCATTCTCCAACCAAGTTCATAGAGACACAGGGAGAATGTTTGTTCATCGAACCATTCTCCAACCAAGGTCAGAATGACACCAGGAGAATGTCCATGATGCTATCTAATCTGTCAAACCATTCTCCAACAAAGGTCATAATGACACAGGGAGAATTTCGGGCCATTCTTCAACCAAGGTCATAATGATATAGAAATAATGTCAGTCCATGATGCTATCTCATCAGCACTCCCTCTCAATGAGAGAGGCATTCTCCATGAGTCCAAGCTTGTCCCTAAAGTACGCAAACTTTGCTCTGGATAGAGGCTTGATAAGAATATCAGCTACCTACTCATCAGTGGAGATATACTGGAGTTTCATTGCTCCCTTTTTCACCATGTCTCGAATGAAGCAGTAATTGATCCCAATGTGTTTCGACTTGTCATCATGGTCGTCACCTGCACTTGATCAAGATATCTTGCAAGTAGCCTGTGAAGCCAAACTACTTCTCAACTTGCCAATCCAGCTGCAATATACTCAGCTTCCTTAATAGTGAGTGTCACAGATAACTGCTTCATGTTCATCCAAGAAATTATAGCGAAGCCCAAACTGAAGAAATATCTTGATTAACTTTTTGTCTTCAGCACAATCTACTCAATCTAAATCTACAGCTATACTTTACTTGTTTGAGACAAATTTCAAATCATAATTGACTTTGCCATTACCAACTATAGCATGCGGGTACTCCAACAAATGTTGAGCAACATGCCTTGGCTCATAAAACTTATCAGCTACCTTTCACTAGGTTTATCACCACAATTGCTTTCCTATCACCCTGATTGGGTGCTCCCTCTCACACTGAAACATATCTGGATGTGGTAATTTTGGTTGCTCCCTCTGCCACTATTGTCTTTAAGCATATCAGTTGTCTAGTCTGACAATGTCAAAGATAGTCTATCATCTCAAACTTAGAGGTCAACTCCCTCTGAAGCTAAAACGGGGCCTTCTGACTGCTCCCTCTGTTACGGAGGCAATTCTTTCTACCACAACTGCTCCCTTTGACACGAGTCCTTAAGCTTCCATTAGAGACAAATAAAATAAGATCAACGAAGCCCAACATGTCTACTTGTGATGGCCCTGTTTAATCATGAGACTTCTTCTCATGTACCTCAAAGTCTTGAGGTAGCTTTATGTACACTTCTTCCTCCTTAATTACTTCATTGAGGAAAGCAATCTCCGCATCAAACTGGTGCAATTTTCAAAACAAAGATAATAGAAGTGTACCTCATGTTGTCGCTCGGATTGTACAAGCACCGCAACAACGACTTAGGGCAGGGACTGTCACTCTGATCCCTGCCCACTCCGTTTTAGCTGTCTCCCAATAGCAGGCTATCGGGGGTAGTCCCTATGGAAATGAGATGATGGAAAGCAAGTTGGGAACCAACCTGCCGGGGAGACACAGTTGAGTGGCCTAGCTACTCAGTTTAATTTAGCAAGATTAAGGATTCGATTAAATTTAGAATTGAGACCAATGCCTTATGGAGTCAAAATCTCTTGCTTATTATAAATTATGACCAAGTAACCAAATGGACAGTTGCTGCTTATATGATTGACTAACCTATATGTGATGCAACTCCTACGATCTAAGTGTGATGCAAGGATCTTGGTTAATTTTAGATTAAATCTCTGATCTAGATAGAAACTGTCCCTTAACTATTTTGAGAAACGACCTTCAGAGTAGGTTGTGAGATGGAAGCCAACGGGAAGCAAGCAGTGGCCTAATTAACGATACCTCCCCCTTTGTTCCAACCACCTAGTGCTTTCGGCACTGTAGAGACAGTGGCTCTGACAACTGCAAGGTCACTGTGTTCACCACTAAGAAGGGTTGAATCCCTCAAGCTAAATAAGTGAGGGTTCTCCTAGGATTCTATCAACCAAGTTTATGCTTGGAGGTAAGTTGTTATATGCAACTACTCTCAGAATGAAATGCAAAATGGATGAGTGAAACTCTTAGCTTAGGATTGTTTTAATAGTTTAAGCACTTAAGTTATGATTATTATTTATGACAAAGGTACTTAACGATAAATGAAAAGACAATCTTAACCCAACAAGAATGTGCCAAATGCTTAAGTGTGAAGTAGATACCAAAGATAAATCACAAAGTTCTAATGACTATGGGATGTACACAAATCCTGTACTAACTTAACTCACACTTAGTCAAGATATCAATTGCAATATTATTAAAGACGATGCCACAATTGAAACAATTAGAGATCTTCAAAGATATTTCAATAAAGTAAATGCCAATGATGATGCCAATACCAATTCCACAAGATGCCAATAATGAAAGATGTTCAAGAGTAAAAGTTAAGATGTCAAAAGTAACTTAAACAAGATTTAGAGACTTAGAGCTTAGATGTTTGAGTGTCTTAAGTGCAAATTTTGACAATTATTAAAGCTTAAGACAAAACAAGCAAATGTTAGATTCCAATAATCAAAATCAGCAGTAATACTTCAGAAATATCAGCACTTGTTATCCTTATGACAGTAGTAATAAAATCACTTTAGATTCGAGAAACAAGCCTATTATAGCCACAGATGATCAATGAAATTTCCAACACTTTTCTAAAGTAAATTATGATTTTTAGCCCACTTTAAGATGCAATGTTCAGACTTATACCAGATCTGATTTAACTTGTTACAGCAATAAGTAAATCAGAAGATAAGTGAGCTATTGATGTTATAGCAAGTGCCAAAATATGCCCGAAACTTGGAAAAATTTACCAAAACTGAAAATTTAGTTTTTTGAGCTCTAGCATTTATGCAGAAAATTTCCAGCGAGCCAAAATTTAGATCCTTAATGCCCAAGTGGACAAAATTCTAGGAAATTTTTATTTTGCAATTTAGGAGTATTTTGACCAATTAGATGTATTGTTATGGCACTTATATCATTGTTATGAATCATAATTTACAGCAGTAATAAAACAGTGAGAAATTAGGGTTTAGACTCTAGAGCGCAAACCCTAGGCCAAGACCCTTGAAGATTACTTTGCCCAAACTTGCCAAAATTTTGTGATGAAGTTGCCACTTGCAAATCAAACTTTTTTGAGCCAAATTTCTGCAAAACCCACCAAGTATTTAGTCCCAAAAATTTTAGAAATGACTAAGGGTCAAATTAGGGCTAAAAGAGGGCTCGAGGCTAAGGAAAAGGCTCAAGAAATTCAACGGCGAGGGAAAAGAGGTCAAAGAAGGGTCAAGAAAGCCACATAAGGGAAAGCGAAGGGCAAAGGAGAGAGGGAAAGCCCTAAAGGGCTTGACGTTGGGGTAACTAGGGCAAATTATGGCCTAAAAAGGCCTAACTAGCCTTTGAGGTAGCCATCTAGGGCTTGGGAGGACAGTCGTGTGGCCTAGGGCTCATGGCTAGGACTTGAAACCCTAACACAAGGGCTAAAAGGGGAGGTCGAGGCCCCTGGAGGGTATGACCATCCCTAAGGTGCCCTAAAAGGATGACACATATGGCAAAAGGGCTGACGCAGGGGGTTTAGAGGCCAACGCTAGTCTTGGAGAGGTCGGATCTGGGCCCTGGAGGGCTAAAACTTGAAACCCCAATTTCAGAAAAATTTATCTCCTTCAGATCTGCAATTTGGCTCAATTTCTTCAATGGTTGGCCCTGCAAAACAAATTATAGACTAGATCTTGCCCTTAAGGGCCTAGATCTAGCTCTATTCCAGCTTTCTCCACTTGATCTCAACTACACAAATAGATTTACAAATGCCCAAAACCCCAATATATACAAAAATATGAAAAGAAAAAAACCCCAAAAGCCCAATTAGCAAAAATAATATACAAAATTATTTTACAAAATTTACAAATGTACAAGGGTTTTGAAATAAATTTCGAGAATTAATTTTTATGGAGCTTTTTCTTTGATAAATGGTTAAAAACACTTCAGAAAATTAATGCAGACTATAGCCTTTGCGAAATTTAAATCAACCACATAAATATTTGGAATCCAAACAAAGTCAGTTCATGCCCACAGTTTGTAAATTTGGTGACCATGAACTAGGGAACCTACAAACACTATATATAATTCTCAAGAAAATTTGTTGGACAATATAGCGAATCAAACCATCTAAGATAAACCCAAAATCTATCAATAGAATAACTTTATCCCCATCTAATGAAAAACAAATTTTAGCATTAATCAGCACAATATAAGAAAGCCCGTACCAAGCACATACCACAAATCAACGAACACTGAACACCTTGAACTGCACCCCAAAGTCTTTATTACGATTCAAATAAATGTTGCCAGTGGGACAATAGTGTTACATCAATGCTTCTACAACAATTTCTTAGCCAAATCTCAGATGGCTTTGACATACAAAATGACTCTCTATATATAGATAAATCCTCAAAGTGGAAAAATAACAGCTAGTTGGCTTGATCCTCCTCAAAAAATCTTGGTCGTTGATAAATCCTTGATGATCTTTTAATCTTAGCCATTGAAAATATTTATTTTGAGGAATTTTCGAATTTCTCATTAAATTTCTTTTTTATTAGCTCAAAATTAATTATTTTAAGCTAATTTCTTCAAAAATTTGACTTTGACCTAACCACCAAGGTCCAAGGGTCCAATTTTTCTTGAAATATCCAATATTCCCTTGGTGGAGGACCTCCAAAAACTATTTCTTTAAGACCCACGAATTTTTCTACTTGGAGAATTTAATTTCTCTATACTTCTAATTTTGACTCTAATTAATTAAATTCTGTTTTAGGATTTAATTTTATATTTGCCAAAAAAATTAATTAATTGACACTTGAGAGAATTAATATTTTTTCCACCCTTTAATATTTTAGCCATGGTGTCTAAGTATGAGGGACCATGCACTAAAATATTTTTTTTTTACAATTCAACCCTCAAAGAGAAATATTCGTTCGGCTTAGACCCGCGAATTACATACTCAATTCTGTGACAATATGATCTAGTAGACCAAGTAATTTGTAATAAAATAATTTAGCCAATTAGCTTAAACTATTCCCAAATCACTTTTACATAAGACTCGACTAGAACACTAGGACTCACCTAAGACTTTGACGATAAATCCACCCTAGCTTTGGGGTGAAGTTGGAGGGAAAAGCTTTTCCAAACCATCTGTGTTTAGATGAGTCAGTGATACAAAAAACCTCCTAGGATGAAATTATCACCAAGATAATAGGCTTACCTAGGTTGTTACATACATTCATGGTCTTACTAGCATCATTTACATTAAAAATTTGCAGAATGGGTTTACAATAACATAGTGTTGATGGTTGATGATCTCGATCCCTTGGAGAAAAGTATGTTACATATGCTTCCTCATGTAACTTTGACAAAATCAGTGCAACATCTGGCTCCATATGGGGACACGTTGCTTCCATGAAGTAACGTGAGAACCCCAGAATCCTACATCCAAGAAAGTAGAAGTCCATCAAATAGATATCCATTCAAAATTGAAATCAGTATGCATACATAGTCAATCCTGCTGGAATAGAAAAATCTACTCTAACACACTGAAATATGAAAGACATAGTTATAAATATGTGAAATAAAAATTATCTAATGATCTGAAATAAAAGAGATAGGGTTAGAAATATTATACAAACGATGCCCCATGGCATCAGATGTCATCGATGCGAATCAATCTTAGGCATCCAATCTCTGACTGGTAGATCTATAGGCTACTTATCAGATGTCCCTTGTTGAAACTTGACCCTTTTTGGTTGGCGCAACTTCTCATCACTGTGTTGCATATATTTTTCAAACTTAAACCTGCTTCTCTTTCTGCTAGGAGGAGGGGATGGGCGGTGGAATGAATAAAAGTAACATATTGGTTGGACAAACTCTGACTCAAAATATGGTGGATGACCCTATGGAACAACCTCTTCACCGTTCTCCAACTTCTTTGGAACTTCTACGTGGTACCTTCTTTGTATAATCTAACCATACCACCTGCTGCTACTAGAACAATGGCGTAAGATAGATCCCTCTGAATAGATCCACCTAAATCGGCTACAAATTTTCTGGACAGAAGCATTCCCCACACATCTAGTGCATCAATCACTGTTATATCCGTGGTGATGATCCTGTATGGGTAATCATCCAAGGAGACTTGTGGATCTTTAACAACACTGAGGACTTCAACTTTTCTAGAGTCCATTGAGCAAATTTTTTGGTAAGGTCTAGAAATTCTTAAGTTCAATTGTTCCATGACCTTCTTGGTCATAACATTTGTAGATACACTGGAATTAAGCATGCAATTGTGAAGCAAACAATCATTAATATCCAAAGTCAGAAAGAATGGTTGATGGACTTCATTGGTCATATAGCAATTTATATATTTTAACTTAATTTCCTCATCTTTAGGCAGAGTATCAAATTTTTCTTGCTGAGCAATGCCTAAAGCTCTGAAGAATGAAGCTCTTTGTGACGGGATCTTCAAAATTTCTAAGACCGGAACTGACCTCTTGATGTTATTAATCCACGTTGCCCAATCCACCTTTAATCCGAACTTATACCTTTCAGAAGGAACTTGCTTATTTTGATTTGGATCTTTACCTCTCCTATGATAGGTATAACCTTTACTTTTGGCAAGTTCTAGAATCTGTTCCTGAGATGGTTTCTCACCATATGCTTGAGTGATGGGGTCTATCCCTTCATTGAAGGTATTGATGGTGAAGACTGAAGAAATCATGTTGGTACATTGACTTTCCTTGGAGTTATCTTGACTTGCATTATTATTCTATTGGTTTATACTTTCCTCCAAGATTGTTTTAGCAAAGGCACATGTACTGTTAGTTTTTGTAGCATTGGACATGTTTTAGCCTTGAAATTTTGTGGAGAGGCTAGAATACATGAGATATCCAAAACCCAGAAATCGTTTCTAGAAATTCCACCTAGAAATGACTTAATTAGATTATTAACCAGATTTTAAATATTTCCCAAGTCTAAATTTAGGTAATATGGTTAATTAATCAGTATTAATTAATTCAAGGCGAGAATCATCTAGAAGCTCACACGGATTAATCCATAAATGATCCTAGCCATCGATTATGTTTTAATCTTGGTCATTGGTGCTCCAACAGAGGATTATAAGAGGAGGTTGATGTGGTGATGGAGAATACACTTCAACAGTTCGATTTCTTAGTACATCGATTTCCAGAGTAGCAACAATCAATGACCAAAGGGAGAGCTAGAGATCGAAGCAGTGTCGGAGGGATAGAGGCAGTGAGGGTGGAGGAGGCATTCCAGATCTAGCGAGTGCATTTGCAAAGACGCAGAAGAGTCATAGAGAGGCTGACGTTTGGGCAGCGCAACAGCCTCTAGAGGCAAGATTGATTTGCTGAGAGGGAGAGACGTCTTAAGTTCTAGAGGTCGGGAAGGAGTACCAAAGCGCCGGAGAAGCATCTTTCCAGTCAGCAGAAGGCAGATCGACTTCATTAGAGACCAGTATGAGGCTAGATGTCCAGTTGGCAATGCAGAGGTTGACGCAGAGGGTCAGAAGGCCGAATTTTTGAAGGCAAGTTGTGCCAGGAGTTTGCCTGTGGGATGAGGAAAATTCCTCACTAGATTTTTGCCAGTATTGTTCTCTGTAGGATTGCCAAATTTCGGGATCTAGTTGTACTTAGAATTTTTTAATGTTGCATAATAATAAAACCCTCAGCTACTGCACCGGTTTTCCCAAGTTGGGTTTTTACGGGGACATTTGTCCAAAATTAACTGTGTTAATTTTTATGTGTGCGTTAGCATTTCTCAGTTTCCAGTGCATTATTTTTTCGCAGTATTTTATTTGTGAAGTTTGCAGTGTGTTTATTTCGATATTTGTCGTAGACTCGTAGCAATTAAATTGTTAAATTAATTAACAATTAGGAAAAATAATATCAGTTGTTGCAATAGGATTCCAGTATTTGAATTTTCACATGGTATCAGAACGCAGATGATACGCTGGAGAGCTCAGAAGCGAAAGAAGGAATTTCGTTGCTCAGTGTGGGCAATAGGTCGAAATTCCCAAGGGTGGTGCAATCATTCTGCCAGGAGGCCGAAGCACTTGTGGAGGTTCGATTTTTCTAAGTGAGGGGCAAAAAAATTCGATCCTACCAGATTGAGTGATTCCAGAGGCAGAGGGAGCAGCTCATATTTTTTCGTTGCGCAGATCTCTAGCTGGACACAGTGGTTTTTCCAGCAGTTCGCTAGAGCAGAGCCAACATCGGGGTGGAAGAGAGAAAAGCATACAAAGGGAAAAATTTTCTCAGGAAACTTCTAGTCTCCAAAAGTTTGATTTTTCCTTGCAGATCAGTAGTAGTTGTGAGCATATTTTCTCACTCCAAAAGGGAGTGTGAGTAACAGAGCAACAATTTAGTAGAAGGAAAGAGGAAGTTTTCGACAGTTCATTGAGATGGCCACTGTAGGGCTTCGTGATTAGGACAAGTTGGATGGAGCTTCTAACTACATCTAGAAGTCAGGATGTCCTTCCTTCTAGATGAATATGGCCTGAAAGCCTATATTGATGCAGTGGTCGCAGTTTCGACAGATGTAGATCAGCTGAAAGAGTACAGAAAGGCGATGGCACAGGCGAAGCGGTTGATCTGTTATGCTTTTAACCTGCAAAAGATACCCAAATACAGAATATGCGAAGAAAAATACCCAAAACATAGAATAGTGAGAGTCAACAGCAAATACTTTATTATTCAGAAGCAATGTTCACTGGCCTCTTCGAGGGGGCAACCTCCAATAGAGCAGAGCTCGATTCAAAAATAAGACACAGGATGCTCCTCGCGGGGAGTCTCTATCCTTTATATATGACTCATACATGTAATACCATGGATCAGTACCATGGGTTTTATTAATACCATCTACCTAATACTAGGCCCATTTGCAACTAACTGTGGTCCCGTAATAAATAGCGGGTTAACCACTTACAATTATTAATATGGGCTTTATTGACTCTTTATTATGACGTGATCCCACTACATAAATAAGGGGGTTAGGGTGGGACCCTAACATGATCCTAGATGGAGTTCGGGATCATATAATCTCGCATATAACTGGCAAAGATACTGCCAAAAAAATGTGGGATGCTCTTGCCATGTTATATCAGGGTACTTCCAAGCAGCAAAGGATGTACCTCGAGTAGAAGTTGAGGCTCATCCGGATGCAGAAAGGGGAAGGCATAGATCCCTTGCTCACCAAGATTCAGGAGGTCCGGGACTATTTGTCAGCTGTTGGGGCAATGCCTCAACCCATAGAGCTAGTGAGATTGGCACTCAACAGTGTCCCAGAAGATTGGCAGGTTTTTGTCCAAAGCATATTGGACAAAGACAAGTTACCAGAGTGGGACAGGATGTGGGTTGACTTGCAACAGGAGGAATTGAGGCGAGCTCTTCTAAAGAGCTCCATCAGTGGCAGTAGCAGTGGATCGAAGACGGTGAAGGAGGAAGAGAATGTGACCCTTGCATCTAAGGGTCCCAGTCAAGGGTAGGGGGAGCAGAGGAAGAAGAAGAAGAACCTATCTAACGTCAAGTGTTTCAGGTTTGGTGAGTTTGGCAACTACAATACTTAGTGTCCTCTCAGGAAGAAGGACCAGGCAGCAACACATGCAAAGATAGATAGGCTTCCCTCCAGGCTAGAGGAAGACTTTGCTATGTTCGCCGATATACCTCCAGGAGTGAGATGGGGTGACTTGATGTTGTAGACCCAGAGCACTACAGATGGGTAGGATCCTTGAGGAGTCCACCTCATGGATCATTACCTAACTACGGGAGCCCACAGTATTCAGTAGCAGGATGGATCAGTGGCAGTTGACTTAGTCAGTACCAAAGTGACAATTGGAGAGGCTAGTAACAGTCAGGTGCTGGGGAGCGCAATGCAAAGTTGGCAGCAGTGTAGTTGACACAGTGCAGAGTTAGCAGCAACGCAGATTCTTCAGTAGCAGTGCAGATACTAGTAGCAATCAGAGACTCGGGAGATAGATGCATCATAGTGATCACAATTGATTTAGTATTTTGGATTCTTTTTAGTTGCAGCAGCAACAAATGAGAGGGAGTTGCAGTGCAGATGTGGTGTTGGCAGCAATACAACAAAGTCAGCAGCAGCACAAATGCAACGTATATCAGAGTTGCGCAGTGGTTGGTGGGCAGTACAACTAGACATCAACAACGTGATAGGAGATGATGCGGAGACAGGGTGTTGTGGCAAGATGTGCAACACTAGAACACATTCCTCGCTAAGAGGGAGTGTTAGTTTTTGTAGCATCGGATGTGTTCCAGCCTTTAAATTTTGTGGAGAGGCTAGATTACATGAGATCTTGTCAGGCCAGGAGGTAACTCCTCAAATGAGATTGTTTTATTCATTCAGGTTGTTTATTATTATATACAAGAGGGAGTGACTGTTCAATTCATCTCCCGATGACTCTCCATTTCCTCTATTATTTATTTACACTTAATTACAATTGTTCCCCCAATCCCTATGATTAGGTGTCAACATTCTCCCCCTTAATCTAAATGGATGTTGGTGAGTCCAAGCATCATTCTGAATCTTTCAAGCTTTTCTCTTCCAAGCGCTTTGGTGAAGATGTCTGCAATTTTGTTTGCAATTTGCTCATTAGTGGAACAATGTCGAAGATGGATTGTTTTGGCCTCAACATGATGTCGAATCAGATGATATTTTGTATTGATGTGCTTCGTTCGATCATGGAACTTTGGGTCCTTGGCCAATTTTATTGTCGAGGTATTGTCAATCATGAGTGGAGTCGATTGTACTTGTTTTACCTGCAAATCTTCAAGAATTTTCCTAAGCCACACAATTTCTTTTGTTGCCTCAGCTGCTGCCACATATTCTTCCTCTGTTGTGAAATCTGCTGGAACTGATTGTTTGTGTGATCTCCATGAGGCAGCTCCTGATCCAAGACTCATAGCATAACCCGAAGTAGATACCCAAGTTTCTTTGTCTCCATTGAAGTCTGAATCAGAGTATCCAATCCAGCTGAAGTCGCCCACCTGTGTATACTTGATTCCAAAGTCTTGAGTTCCCTTCAAGTACTTTAGAACTCTGTTTGCAGCAGACCAATGTCCCTCACAAGGCTTTTGCATAAACCTAGAGAGGATTCCAACAGCAAACAAAATGTCTGGTCTCATAGTAGTTAGGTAGTTGAGGCTTCCTACAAGTTGTCTATACTTTGTTGCATCCTCAAATTCTTTTCCTTCAATGGATGTGAGCTTTAAGTTTTGTTCCATTGGAGTAGTCAGAGGATTGCATGCAGTCATGCCAAATCTGTTCAACAGATCTCCTATGTACTTCTTTTGAGAAAGAAATATGGACTTTGGATGTTGAGTTACTTCAATACCAAGATAGTAATGAACATAGCCCAAATCAATCATTTCAAAACCTTTCCTCAATTCCTTCTTTATGGATGCAATGTAGCTCTCATTGTTCCCTGTCATCAAAAGATCATCTACATATACCACAAGATATACCATTGTTCTGCCAACCTTCTTGACAAACAAAGTTGCATCATCAAAACCATAATGTTTGAAATTGAGTTTCAGAAGATGCTCAGTTAGTTTTTCATACCAGGCTCACGGTGCTTGTTTGAGGCCATACAAGGATTTCACATGTTTGCATACTTTATGTTCATGTCCTTCATAAAAACATTCTCTTTTAGGTCTCCATTCAAGAAAGTAGTTTTTACATCCATTTCATGGGCTTTCCAACCGTTCTGAGTTGCTAGGGCAAAGAGTGTTCGAACGGTAGCCCATTTTGTTGTGGGGGCAAAAGTCTCCTCATAATCGACCCCTTCCTTATGTGCAAAACCTTTTGCCACAAGCCTAGCTTTGTGCTTGTCAAGTGAACCATCAGCTTTATACTTGTTCTTGTAGACCCACTTGCAGCCAATTGGTTTGATTCCTAATGGAGGATCAACCAGCTTCCAAGTTCCATTCTTTATCAAGGCATCATACTCCTTTTGCATTGCTTCTTTCCATTCATCATGAGAAGCAGCTTCTTTGAAGGAAGTTGGTTCAAAAATCTGTAGACAAATTCAATTCACAATCATAAGAAACATCCATATCAATAGGTGAATCAGAATCATCTACATCACCTCCATTTTGCCGGTTTGAATTTCTAGTTCTTGTCTTTCCAACCTCAACAGGATGAACACTTTCAAGTGTCTTTGTCAGCCACTTTGGGGGACCTTTCTCAAATGGTCCAAGCTGCTCTGTTGATTGAGTTGGGACTGAATCAAGATTGAGACTCCCAATTTTGTCAATCGCATCACTCAAAGTATCATCCGTTGTTGGAGTTTCATGCGGGGGAGAGAGTGCTTCAGAGGAAGATTCCACAGGTTGATATAGTATAGGAACCCCCCCTTCAAGATGTGGAATCTGATTATCAAAATCTTGAAATGATTTTGCATTTGTGAATCTATCCAAGCAATCAAGTTGCCGCTCAACAACATTGTCAGTTTTGGATGATTCAAGAAAGATTACATCTCTAGGTACAACAAACTTTTTATTGACTTCATCATAGAGACGGTATGCTTTAGAGGTGTTTGAATACCCAGGAAGATACACTTACGACTTCTTGCACCAAGTTTGTTTCTATGTACCTTTAGTATCAAGGCATAGCATGTAGAACCAAAGACCCTGAGATGCTTTACCAAAGGAATGTGCCCATACCACATTTCATAAGGAGTCTTGTTTCTAATAGCATTAGATGGACATCTATTCTTTACATTTAGAGCACATAGAACTGCATCAGCCCAAAACATCAATTTTACATTTTTGAAAAACATCATGGAGCGCACCATATTTAAGATTGTCCTAGTCATTCTTTCAGCTACTCCGTTCTGTTGGGGATTATAAGGCACAATTGTTTGATGTTTAATCCCATGTTGGCGAAGATAGTTTTCAAATTCATTTGAAGTGTATTCTTTTCCATTATCAGTGTGAACACATTCTGGTGTAGTCATCAATAAATGTCATCATATATTTATTTCCATTTGCAGAAGGAACAGGCATTGGACCACATAAATCTGAATGAATGAGTTCAAGTTTTCTATGTGCTCTGGAATGTGAATCATGAAAACACTGTTTTTGATGCTTTCCTAGAATGCAAGCATCACATTGGTTAAGTTTCCTAGGAATTGTAGGCAAACCAGTAATACCATTTTTCTTTAACAAGTGGAGGTTGTCATAGTTCAAGTGTCCAAATCTAGCATGCCATAATAAACTTGATGGAAATGTACCTTCTTCATAATGAGAATTATATGAGAAATTTTGTGCACGAGCAGAGGTACCTTGCAGCTTCAGAAGCCTTTCTTCTTCTATCCCCGTCATGACAAGTGAGTGGTCTGATGCTTTTCTCACCTCAAGCTTGCCATCAAACATATGAATGGAGTGTCCTTGCTGGCGGATGTGGACCAAGGACAACAAGTTTCTCCTCAGTTGTGGGAGATATA
>APFE031402898.1:0-13157 GCA_000404065.3 Pinus taeda
TTGATCCAGCTTCCAATGGTTTGGGCCTCTCTATTATGCTCAAAAGTGTAAAAAGGTGTGTTTACAATGCTCAAATACTTCTGAAACCTACTCCAATGAGTCCAGAATGTCCAAAAATGGCTACCTAGCCTCTTTTTGCATCCAATTTGGTCGAATACTAGAGAAGTCATGACCTCTCCTAGTTTCTCCACTATTCGCTCTACAAATTGCACAAAATCTGGCATCATCCTATAATTTTGCCTGCCAAGCACTCTAATGGAGCGACATTTTCGCCAAAAATCAAGTGGATTTGTAGGACCATTAATTTAGTTGCCGAGGCCTAAAAACCAAAAGATCGGTCATATGGGGGGGCCATGCGCCCAGGGGCTAGTCCCAGCACTGGTCCCCTCCCTCTGGCGGTCACATTAAATGTTAGTGGTTAAACTTGGTGTGTTCACATGATAGGCAAGTTGTGGTAACAGTTATTAGCAGTGGTGACTGTCGGCGGTCATGTAAAATGTTTACTGAACATTCACATGGGGGGTGGTTAAGTCTGCCCCACCCCCCAACTATTATGGCATTAAACCGTAAATATAACCTGGAACCATAGTAGGTCAAGAAACAACTTGCGATTGCATTGGTAAGTCTTGTCCTGTGCTGTGGGAGGTCATGGGGTCGAGCCCGATCTCTACCCTGTCCGCCATACCAAATTTTACATTAACACGAGGAGGACACGCAGCGACATCAGGCTTAGCCACGTGTCACCTCCTTATTGGCCCAAACAAAAGACATGTGGACCAACAGAATGATGCCACGAAAAGATAATATTTTGAGAATATTCCAAAAATATTCTAAGAATATTTTGCTTGCCACCTAGGCGGTATGGATGCCTAGTCAGCATCTCTATCAACCACATGCAAATTTTTCACTTGTTTGACAAAGTGAACAGATCGTGTTTCTGGGAGCATACAGTGTTCGTTTCACACGAAACGATTTGCACCAAATTCAGGATGACAAGAAGTACGTGGTCATTCAGGTTCCACACCATTCTGACGACATTTATTTTTGATCACCTGATCAAGAAGTTATGTTTAATTTAGGGGTTTTTTCCATAGAAGGAAACCCCTCATTATATATGAGGGAATTGTATTGCAGCTATGTAGATGTGTATTATGAGCAATAAAAGAGAGAGGAGATTGTGTAAGAGCGAAGAGGAAATTACAACAGATTTGTTATAGGTTGTATCTCTTCATTTTGTTGGATATTATAAAGGAAGGATTGGTTGTTTATCCGTGGACGTGGCCCAAATTGGGTGAACCACGTATATCTGTGTCTCTCTTGTTTTATGCATTTTCTGTATTTATATTTCTGCAATATTTTATGTGTTCCATTTCTTTGTAATATATAATTTTCTAACATAAATCAGTGCATTTTGAATTCACACTAATACTATCACTCCATCTCTCTCAATCAAGATAATCAAATATGGTGACATGTGAAATATTAGCAAGATGATAGTGAAAATATTGCCTACATCATTATGATTTGAAAATGGGTTTCACTTGATTAAGAGATACATGATGTCCTCACATCTTCAAAATGACCAAGTGTTAAGGTGAGGCGGGATAGCGGGGTTGAATTGTTAGGACAATTGTAGGAAGGAGTCTCTACATGATGGAAGATGACTAAGTGTTAAGCCAAGTTGTGGTGATTAAAGGTTACTTCTCAAGGTCCTATATACCAATGTCCTAACTAATTAGAAATTGACTTAATGTTAAGAAGCAAAATTGTGATTAATAACCATGTAAGGGATTTTTAAAAGAAATAAAGGATAATCTTCCAAATGGATGAAAATGACGAATATCTAGAATGAAAAGCTTTGTATCCCCTCAATTTTGAAAAATTAAATAAATGATCTTTTAGGTCTAAAAATTCAATAGTAAGTTACGAAGCAGATAAATACAATTTTTCCAATGTACTAATAAGAGGATATCCAACATCTTGGGGTACGTCAAAGGATGTCTTGTCAAGCTCTTACGTGCATTAAATATCATATATCTTGGGAAATATTGTTGGCCTTGGTAGTATAGACATGTTAGATCTATGAGAGTTGTTGGGTGCATGATGGCCAAGCGGGAGGACATGTCTCCATATGTGGAGGCGCTAATCGAGGTCACAGTACAAGCCGAACGAGAAACCTTTTCACGGTGATTTCCTCTAGTGAACAAAACTCATGCTTCCCAATCATTCCTCATGCTTCCTGGTCATTCTTGGAGACAATCCATTCAAAGTTGCAAATCTCTTTCTTGATAAATGAGAGACTCTTCTAATCTACCTCTCTTAAAAATGATCTACCCAATACTTTATGAGAAGTTACATAACTACATATATGGATATTTATAATGATGTAACCAACACCTTTTAGGAAGTTATATAACTATATATATAGGTTTATAAAAGTTTAGGCCACAACTAGAAATCTTTCTAACTTCATATTGAAATTTGAAAAAAATCACCTAAAAAGATGTTTCAACTTTTTTTCAATTTGATTGTGTTATTTTCATATTGACACTGCAAAGTTAATCAATTAATGGGTTGAGATTGCACTTTTTATTTTTTTATTAAATGTACATGACTTTGAAATGATCACAATTTAACAATCCTATCGACCTTTATTTGCACTTTTTGGGGCAATTGCTAGTTTATATATTGAGTATTTATAGTGATAGATTTAATAAGTTTTGAAGATTAGTTTAATTAGTTGAATCTTTATTTTTAAAGTAATTTTTTCTATTAAATTACAAGTTCAATTTTCTTGACTTTTTGAAGTTAAACTTCATAATCATCTAGATTTAAGTACAAATATTTTATAATATTTTATAAACATAAATAATCTTCAAAAATCTGTAAACCAGATATAAAACAAATAACAATATATAAAAATAATAAGAAAAGCTCCCAGCATTATTTTGATATAAAATCCAACCTTGACCATCTACTCCATTTTGTGAATGACCAAATTCTATTTACTTCATTAAAATACCTTGAGAATTACATTCAAACCCATGTTCTCCAACCTTGTACTCTACGTTCAAAGCCACATCCTTTTATTTGCTACCTCTACAAATTGCATTCAAAGCCACAATTTAATCAACGAGACTTTACAAACCGGATACAAAAGGTACAAATAAGGTAGTGACTAAATGAATTTAGTTTTATATTGACTAATTGAATTTAGTTTTATATGGATATTTATTTATTTATATTTTCTTCCACTTAAAGTTAGGTTTTTAATATTTATGTTTTATTAATAAAAAATTTAGAAATTAAAAACTAAAATTTATGAAACTTAAAAATGATGGAAACAATGTGATAGATGTGGAAGACTCTGATTGAATCTATGCAAAAATGTGGAAGTCGGGAGATCTATTAATTAGTCTGTTTGAATCTATGCAAAAATGTGAAAGTTGGGAGATCTATCTAAAAAATTGATTGGATGTGAGGGTCGTCAAAAAGATCTGGACGAGAGTTTTTTTTTTCAAATCTTTGTCAAAACCACAGTTGGGAAATTAGTCCCAGTAAGTGTTCGGGTTGAGGATTTAATGCAAAATCTGAAGTAGAAGGTTCAAGATAAGCTAGGAATTTTGATGAAATTACAGAGTACGATTTATGCAGTGAAAGCTTTGCAAGATGCCTATCAATGGGACGAATATGGCATCGTTCAAGATTCATTAATTATCATGAATTTGAGATTGCGGGGTGGAACCCCAGGATCGAGCATTCCACCATGAACAACATCAAAGGTTAATGGTCCAAGTTCTTTTAAGGATGCAATGAGAGGGAAAGTTACCACACAAACCCCAAATGTGACTATCTGAGGGCCTTACCTAGTTGAGAAGGCAGAGAAATCATCAGTTCTATCAGTAAAATTAACATAAGTGAGTGGGCTTTTCAATGTTCTCCAAGCTAGAGCTTTGATCTATTGATTTAATGCTTCTGGCCCAAGTTTGAAGATCTACATCAATGGATCTACCTCAACTGGCCTAAAAATTATGATATCTACCTGTGTGCAAAGGGATTTTTTGTGATTCAATTTGAAAATCAAACAAATCTGGACTATGTCGTAAATCAAGGACCATGGTTTTGGGGAAGGGAAGGTTTCTTCATCACTCCATGGTTTCCATCTTTTGATGTGACAACAATGGTGGTTACAAAGATGCCAGTGTGGGTAAGGTTGCACAATCTCTCGCTTCTTTTTTGGCACCATTAAGTTTTAGAAGGCATTGGAAATTCACTAGGGAGATTTCTAAAGATGGATTGAGAAAGCATGGAAAAATGTATCTTTACTTTTGCTTGCATCCACGTGGAGATAGACCTAAGCAAAGCCTACTAGATTGCATCCATATGCCTCATCAAGATTTCAAGTGGAGATAGTGGTTATACTTTAAGAATATCACATTTAGGTGTCGGGTCTACCATCAGACACGGCACCTGCAGAACTCATGCCCTAAAGCAAAAAAAAAATACAAAGAAAAGATTGCAAAAGCCAAAGGGATATCAATTTTCAGATTTGCCTTCTTTAGATGATGAAGATGGAGAAATGGATGAGAGTCTTCAACAATGAGAAGCACATAATCAACAAGGCTCCCAAGTGGAGAAGGGAGAAGAGAAGCAAAAGGATTCTACTAAACATGCCAAAAAAGCCACCGATTTAGTAGTGATCCAAACTCTGGGAAATCAACATGAGGAAAATGGAAACATCCAAGGAGCAACAAAGATCATAGTAGCAGAGCAACAGAAAGCGGTCATATTCTTTCAAAAGGAAGTAGGGGGCATAAAGTGAACCCATAAATATGAGAGTTCGGATTCGAACAAAGAAGTTTCCCCAAAGGTGAAATCCAACCAAATAGAAATAGTATCAACCGCTCCCAATCAAGGAGTTTGGCAAAAGGTGGAAAAATAGAAAGGAAAAAAGCGTAAACTCACTAATTATTATCACACTTAGCCCTGAAAATTTTATGTAATTTTTATTTTGTTTTATTTTTCTTTTTTCTCTCTTTGTGGGCCAAAAATATGATATGATCGAATGTTTTCAAACATTTGCAAAATGTAATTTTGTTCCTTGGTTTTCAGGTTGAATAAAATTACGATTTTTCTTCGGGGAAAAAAAACTTAAAAATTATTAATTTTATTTTAATCTTCAAAATATTCACTTTAATATTATGTTTTTAAAACATGGAAATTATTTTTAATAAAATTAAATGTGTTTAACATACAAATGAAAAGGTCAGCAGAGGCGGCTAGTTGGTAAAGTCGGACTCGTAAAGATGGTGAGGTCTTGTGCTCAAACCTGAGCGAGGACGTTGACTAGTCGCGAGAAGTGACTTACCTGGGCCAAGCCCGCTCACCTTTTTTAGCCCCACGGGGTAGGCGAGTTGGTAATCGCGCTACGGTGTAGTTCGTCTGTAAAGCGGACTCCGTATTTGAGGTCACAAGTTCAAGTCCCCAGACTTACGTGGAGCTGTGTTATAGCGGGCAGGCGCAATTCCCAGGGGTTATAGTGGCGGCGGCCAGAATTGACCCTGTGTTATGAAAGTTGCGAGGCTTTCCTAGTGGCTAATTCCCCTGTCAGCAAAAAAAAACATACAAATGAAAAGTATATTTTTAATATAACACAAAATAAAAATAATATTATATGAAAAGTGTACTCTTGATTGGCTAGCGCAACCATATAAGGCATCAAATTCATCATAACCATCAAAACATTTATTTCATTATACATCTTACATCATTAAGATTAAAAAAACCATAAAAATTAACTAAATTATAACTTTAGTTTAAATTATTATTATTATTATTATTTTGTGGAATAAGATTTTTATTTCCTTCGAAACACGAGATGACATGGAAGAACTGGAGATTTTAAATTGGTCGGTCATTAGGGAAACTCAACCAATGTCCAAAAGTGTACCCTCCTAAGAGAGGCAGAAGACAAAACGCTGCCCAAAAACTCAAAAATATACCATACACATGCTAATTTATGAGCCTTCAAGGCCATAAGAGAGAAACAAGTAAATAGGTAACTGAGAAACCAAAGACATGACATGAGTAAGGAGACTAGTAAGAGGGGTTCAAATCTATTGTTGCAACCTGTATTGACTCCTTATTGCTTGTCAGTGAGCAACCAATAGTAGGGGGAATGCTAAGATGCTTCTCGATGTGCTCCAATCGCTAATCCAGGTCTGTCACGTGCTAATGCAAATGTTCAATGGAGAGGAGAAGGTTCTCTCTATTCTCATGTCAATCTAGGAGAGCCTTTCCTAGTGGGAATTCCATGTGCTAATACAGGTCCATCGTGTGGATATATTGATTGAAACACCTCCATGTGTTCCCTATATCGGCTACCGAATCAACTAACTTTGGCAGTACCTTCGTGTTTGAGAGAAGGTGCCTTTGGTTGGTTCCTTCCCACTTGGCATGAGTAAGTTCTTACTGAATAGGGGATAGGGTGAGTTCCCAAAAGTGAGTTGTTACTTCCTCCACTCGATGATGATTTCGTGTGATGCCTCGACTAGCCCATTCTTGATAATACATTGTGCGCTTGTAGACTCAGGCTCGCATCGCATGGCATGGCGACTGTAGGGGGATGAGAAAAAGGCCAAGGAACATGTAGGGATGTGTCAAGAAAGAGATAGAGATAGAAAAATGAAAAGGTATTAATAGTGAAATAGAGCCATGTATGTGCTATAAACAAAGGTATGTGGTAAAAAATGAGCTAGATTAGATGGGACGGTGCCAGCAGAGGAAAGTACCCGCATGAAGGAGCACCACATAGAGTTAGGAGCCATGCGAGGGAGATATTTCCATAGAAGTGAAAGGGGTTGGTAGGTAATGAATATGAAAAGGAGGCTAGGATGCAACAAGGAGTAAGGTCCAAGAAAGAATACCAATGAAAGAGAACTCAAAAAAAACTAGGAGGAGAGAAGGGTAAACCTGCTCCGGAGAAAAGTTGCTCGACTATTGTAATGTTGTTTCACCACTATAAAACACTTCAGTTTGTTCTGATACTCTAAGTAAGATGTTGTGCAAATAACATTGTTAACAAGTGAATCAAGATGGCAGTCAAGATTAAGGAGGGAAGGTGTCGACTTTGTGGAGTAAAACTCGCTAACGAGTTGGCTTTCTCTTCCTCCAATTACACTTGGAGAGCTACAAACATTGAAGTATTGAAAGCATAGATCAAAGGCGTGAACCAATATAATTTTTCACTCGGGACCTTGGATTATGTATTTAGAGGAGGAATGAGTCATGAAAGCATCCATATTCGCTTTTGTAATTGTCTCAACTTGCTTGATATCCTTTTTTCCAATGTTGTTGACAGTGGTGGAGCTATGAATTAACATGAATGTGGCATTGAATGACATACTTGGTTGTGGTAGAGTGTGCTTAGTTGTACGATGTGAGGAGCTTAGACAATCAGGGAATGAGATTGTGCACCAAAATTATTATTATTTATAAAAACAACTAATATATAAGTTAAACATATATACATTTAAAAAAACATGTAACAAGATTCTCAACCATGGAGATTCACCCCACTTTACCATGAAGATTCTTTATTTGTAAATAGGCATTGTTACAATGCCGTGGCTTATCAATACCACATAGCCAAAAAAAATCATAACTCGTTTCAAATACACTCGCTTATATGGCATTTAAAAAAAAATCATTTTAATTAAAAAAAATAAAACATGACTTGCTACTTAGAGATAAATATCAACCTTTACTTTGTGAATACTATTAAGTATATTTTAGAATTTTTTTGTGGAGGTTAAATCCCTACCAACCACCTAATAGTGATTGATAATTAAATTAAAAGCTTATATATAATTATAACTTTATTTTAAAGTTATTATTATTGTTATTATTAATTATAAAAACAATAATATATAAGTTAAAGATATATACACTTAAAAAACATGGAACATGATTCTTAACAATGGAGGTTACCCCTACTTTACCATGGAGATTCTTAATCTATAAATAGACTTTGTTATAATACCATGACTTATCAATACCACACACCAAGAAACCATAACTCATTTCATAGGATACTTGTTCATATGACATTTATTTTCATTAATTCATTTAATTAAAAGAGAAAGTGACATAACTACTTTGTAGATAAATCTCAACCATTGATTTGTGACATTTTAGAATATTCAGTAGAGATTAAATCCCTACCAACCACCTAATAATTATTGATAATTAAATTAAAATTATGAAACCCTATTCCAAAATAAACACATAGAATATCATATAAAAAGTCTCATATTGTATTTAGTAGAATTTTAATTAACAATATGGGATAATATTATAACTAGCAATTACACCTAGAGGTGCAAAAGAATGTCAAAAAAAGAACTGGAAATGTCGAAAGAAATTATCTCTTTGTGCTACCATATTTTTTTATTTTATTCATAATTTCATAAAAATTAATTATCAAAGAATATTGTTTAAAAAATTAATAAAGTTTAATTTTTAATTTTTAAAAAAAATTATTACCTAGAATAAATTTAGTAATATAAATATTATTTATTTTTAAAAGTTCAATAGGTGTACTTTTTTAAGTTTAATTAAGCTAAATAATTTTATAATATAAAATTATTGACTTTCAAGATAGTATAGACAAATATAAAAACAATGGAAAAATTAAAGATTAAAAATAAATACCAAAATATTTTTATAATTTGTGAAAGAAAAAATAAAAAATAAAAACTAAAATTTCTAAATAAATTTTAATTCATAAAATTTTCCATAAACCAAAAACTAAATAATTATGAATTTCTAAAATATATTTTAAATTTAATAATACTTAAATTACCAATCAAAATTAAAAATTCATAAACATAATTACATTATCAAAACTCCATAAATACAATTTACACAAATCCTGCTTCACCCCATTTAAAACCCACTTTTGACAAGTTTTACAATGTTCCACTCGCTTGCTGCAATAACACTTTTTTTCTCACAATGAACTGGATTTAATACACTGCATTTTGCTGCAATAACACTACATTTTCAAAATCTTTCACCTGGTATTATTTTATTGTGACGGTTAGTGGAAGGTGAAGAGAAATGGAGGACGTAGTTTCAATTCTCAATCAGTCCATTTTCCAATTTATCCATCTTTCCGGTGGAGAGAGGAGAGGTATGATTTCGAACAGAATGGGCTGGAGAAGATTGTAAGAGAAGGCAAAAACAATGTTGAAGATGATTTGGACGAGAGCTTGTTTCTCTTCATATTATTTGTACAATTTGTGGTTGAGGAACTAGAGGCCCGTCCATCCCAGAGCTACAAACCATACCAACACTACAATTCCTTCTCATATTTCCCAGGCATCCTCAAAATCTTGTAATTTTGTATCCTCAAAGTAATTATATTCTTTTTCCCTAAAAAAATAAGTAATGTAAAGTCTTCTTTGATGATCACAGACACTTGAGAAATCATTGTATAATGCGTTGTGGTTGAGGAACTAGAGGCCCGTCCATCCCAGAGCTACAAACCATACCAACACTACAATTCCTCCGTACCAACACTACAATTCCTTCTCATATTTCCCAGGCATCCTCAAAATCTTGTAATTTTGTATCCTCAAATTAATTATATTCTTTTTCCCTAAAAAAATAAGTAATGTGAAGTCTTCTTTGATGATCACGGACACTTGAGAAATCATTGTATAATAGTGGCATTGTTGTATATCTTGCAAACATTTACTAAGACTTTACCTTTGCAAGAGAATAATGTCCTATATTGTGGAAAACAACCATGCAGGCCTTGAAAAATTTGCAAAACAACTGAGTACACACAATTATCCTCAATTATCCTCCATTCTTTAGGGTCATAAGAATAGCCTTACAAGTGAGCAACTGCAAAATGAAATATTGTGCGATAACAATATCATCCCACCCTTTGTGGCACACATTGTGCAGAAGGTAGTCTTCCCTCACTTTTAATACATGATGATGAATATACCTCTTGGTAAAGGGGTTGATCCTTCACTCCAGTAACTTTCGAAAGAGTAATTGAATGACCTTGAAGAAATTTATTTGTAACATGCGTGCAACCAAATAATATAAGCTCTCGTAGAAGATAACAGGAATATTCCAGTAGCCCTAGAGCCTCATATTTCAAATTGCAACACCAAGTTACATCAAATCTTGACAAAGTGTCATGGGTATTGTGCACAAGGGCTAAGATAGTATGATTGGCAACCTATTTTAGATTATTGAGGGAAAGATTAGATAAACAATTCCCCGAAGCACCAATGCATGCGACAAGAACTTCATCGCTGAATGGACATCTTTTTAACAATAGGGTTTGAACTGATTTGCATCCATTTGCGAGGTGGCCAATTGTTGTGTTGGTCAAAAGAGAAAGATTGTCCAAAATGAGAACATTCAATGCACAACACACAACAAACTATTGCTTCTACGACACCATCAATCAACTTTCCACAGCCTGCTAGAGAAATTTCTTTCAAGTCACAACCCAAATAAGAAAGCAGTTCACTGACATACTCATCCTTAACACCTGGTATCTTGCTAATGATAGCACTTCCAATTTGTGCATCTTCTTTAATGCAGGCAAAATCTTGAAGGGTTCTAGCTGTTGGCACCAGTGCAAACGCAATTCCTTAATCACTGGAGCTAAAGTGCTAGCTAGAGTATTGATGCCAACTACAGATAATAATGAGCACTGACTCAAATCAACAAAAGTTAGCAAAGGAGGCATCCGCACAAATGATCTCAATCAACATCTGATAGGCGATATGCACCCTTCAGAGAGAAGAAAGTTAAGCAAGGCAAGCCTGCAGAAGAACAAGCGAAGGTAGCTTGTAGACTTAAACAATCTAAAGAAGGGCGTCCACGCATGCCCAATTGTAGCACCTCTCGATTAGTTTTTGAACATTCTGCAATGAGCTTGGTAAGATCTTCCTCTAGTATAAGGGAGCAATCTAGAATGCAAATTTGTGTTGGAGACCTATAATGAATAATCCTAAGGTCCAAGGAGTCATTTTACACAATGCACAGAAAGAAGTACATATTTTATTCTGGGCTGAATCAGGAATTCCTTACATCGTCTCAATATGTTCAATATGTTTGCACAATAGGTTTAAACATAAATCATATAGCGAAGGAGGTATAACTTGGGTCACAAAGTCTTTGTCCCGGGAAAGCTTCCATTCATTAACTAGAGAAATAGGGTTGTCGTTGCTAGAAATCTTTTCCTGACCTTTGCTGAGAAGATGATGGTTCACCATTTTGAGAATAGAAATATGAAAAATATGAAGCCCGCCTTCAGCCTGTCAAAAGAAACCTCTCTTGATGTAATTCTATTCTGATTCCTAGGAGGACCATTCTCTTCAATTACATTTTATTCAACGACATTAGCACTGAACATAATCTCCAACGGGATTAATTTTAATTGCAGATGGAACAGTTTCATTCTTCTCTGTTAAGTCCATTTGGCGAGAAATGCAATTTCAATGATTCTTTCTTCCGCATCATTAACTAATAGTTAAAGCAAGCATCGCATAATTGGTGGTTGTGATCGGTTCCTCACTGCGCAAAGCTACGACATATAACACTTGGATTATTTGTAAGTTTCCCCCTCAGTCAGGTTCGCATATACTTGTGCAGATAGCAGGTGCAGATAACATTGTCCACCTACCAGGTAGAAGGCGTTTCGTGCTTAATATGTGAAGTGCTACTGCTAGCCAAATGAAAACTGAAATTGGCAGAGAGAGGAGGAGCTTTCACATTCTAAATCCGGTCAAATCTTAATGCACGCAATGGTGTGAACGGATTTCACACGTCAAGTTGTTGCAGGGAAGAAATTCAGGAGGTTTTGTAAACGGGGATTTCAGAGGGAGCAGAAAACTGCCTTGAATTTCGGAGTGGTTTTTGGGGTTCGAGGGATCAGATATTAGAACATTAATTTCCGAAGCACTTCGGCCCGCAGGAGTTTCCATTTAGCGTAGGAGCCCAGGAAATCCGAGGAGTTTCCTTTTATCCGAGGAGCCCATGAGTTTCCTTTTATTGGACGTCTGGAAATTAGATAGAACGAGGAACAAAGACGACGAACAAGGAACGTTGATAAAAACGTTCCACGTGTTGATTTTTGATTAGATAGAACGACGAAAATGACGCGAGGAGATTGGTGGGGCTAAACATTGTTTTTGAATATATATATATGTTTGTGAAATGATTAACAGGGTTATTATTTCTGAGCGAAGGTTTTAATGTTTTTTTATTATTAGTTACATATGATTTGTGAAAGTAATTTTTATATAAGATTATTTAAGTTGTTAAAATTGCTGGAGTATTGTATATCAACCCACACGTGATACAACTAGATTTTAAATGTCTTTATCATTCATTTTAAAATTTCAAATCTATATCACTCTATAAAAACAAAATCCTTCAAAACTATTCACAATAATAGAATCGGGCAATAAAACTTTTAGCATAAAAACATTTGGACATTCTAATCTTTATCTCTTATTAAAATTATAATTTATCGTTATAATTTTGATAATCATTTTAAATGTCTATCTCATTTATTATAAAATTTCAAATTTATATCACTATACATAACAAAATCTTTCAAAACTATTCACATGAATAGAAATTGGCAATAAAACTTTTAACATAAAAACAATTAACATTTTTGCAATCAAACTTTTAACATAAAAAAAAATTGAACATTTTAATTTTTATATCTTATTAAAGTTAAAATTTATCATAGCAATTTTATTTAAAGTTAAAATTTATCATTATCAATGTGATAACCATTTCATATTGTTATAACTTATTATGTTGATAGGCTTTTGTATTTTGGAGTAAGGTTTCTATAATTTTAATTTAATTATCAACAATTATTAAGTGGATGGTAGGGATTTAACCTCCATGGAATATTTTAGAATATTCATTTCATATTGTAATAACTTATTATGTTAATAGGCTTTTGTATTTTGGAGTAAGGTTTCTATAATTTTAATTTAATTATCAACAATTATTAAGTGGATGGTAGGGATTTAACCTCCATGGAATATTTTAGAATATTCATATTAATATACCCAAATCAAAAGTTGAGATTTATCTCCAAAGTA
>APFE031402899.1:1600-16681 GCA_000404065.3 Pinus taeda
CATTTATCTTAGCTTCTGTTAGCTTTTGTGAGACTGACATTTGTTGCACTTGGTCTTGTAATTTTGATATATCATGTAACATTTCTTCCTCTTCTTCATGAGTCATGCTACCGCTTTCAAGTTGCTTACTAGGTGTTTGAATTTTCTTTCCTCGGGGCATTAGTTACCAATAATAATGCTCTACTATGCCTTTTGAATTCTTCAAAATAAATTTTCAAACCAAGCTTAAGCAAAAATTTAAAAGAATCTACACACCTTTTTTCACTTTGTAGGAGGTCGATATTGCCTCTGATGTATCTCTGTACTTTTAGATCATCCAGTTCTAAAATTGTGACTTGCAATAGCCCTCTATGTCCTCTTTTCAATGGCACCAATCTGATCCAAATTGGATTCTCCAAGGAAGAGTTATGTGCAATCTTCCACAGTGACCTGATTATAGACTAGTTCAGTAGAGCGAACTTGTACGACGTGCCACAAGTCACTGTTTTTACTTTTGGCTCTGAAAAATATAATCCTCTTTATGTACCTTCTTACAAAATTTTAAACTAATGCTCTAAGAGAAAGTTATGATGATTTTCCCCAGATCACCTATTTGGAATGTAATTCAGGAGTCTGCAAAAAGACCAACTTCCTCAGATCATATCTCCGCAAATATAGTGTGAAAAGCTCTGAAATTTAGACCCGAGGTTTAGTTCAATTTCTTCTAAAATGGGTTTTTTTTTTAGCTTCTGAAACATCGCAAAACAAAAATTATAGCAAAAATTCCACAATGACCTATTTGGAGCAGTGAAACCGTAGAATCCAAAGCTCTGATACCAAATGTTATGAAACCAGCTCAAGAAAAGATAGAAAAAGATAGATCAATGCCTTAGAATTCAGCCTCTTCGAGGGGGAAACCTCCTTTACATTACATAAATGAACAATTCTTGATGATTTCAAATGACAAAACCTCCTTCTAATATATAGGAGTCTAGGATCACAATATAAAACCAGACCGACCTAACAATAATAATATAAAGCCACAAAAATAACAATAGAGGGATTCTATGGGGCACAGTAATAACAATATGGGGATAATAGGGGCACAACAATATTAATAAGGGGTACAACTACAATAGTAATGGGGTAATCACTAGTATTATAGGGACCCAACAAAATGCCACTAGTCTGATTACACCAATTTGATTGTAAGCACTAACTCATAGGAAGCACCATCTCCATAATGTGTTTTCTTGGAACCAACTAGCAAGAAGCACCAACTCCCTATTGGCTTTACTAGCACCAATGAGAAAGAAGCACCAACATCCTCTTTGATAATTTTTTGATTAGCTTACAAGACATACCAAGTACTTTATTTTTCAAGCACCGAGTTTCTAGAGGCACTAACACCCAAGTTGTTCTTCAAACACCCACTTAGATGGAAGCACTAACATTCTTATGTGTAGGCCCCAACATGGTGAACCTATAGATAACTATTTCTTATGATATTCATAGTATATCTATAGATGTATTATTTATATGCATTGCTCTTAGCTATGGCTAACTATTTAATATGATTTTCATACTATGTCTATAGATGTCTTATTTATATGCATTGCTCTTAGCTATGGCTCTTACTGAGCCTCATACATAGCCTCAATCACCTCTCGATCATGTAATATCCTTTGTAGCCTTGTCTCTACTTAGCCCACTTAACTCGTGTCCTCCTCTTCTCTTAAAACACATACGAAAACATTACCCCTATGGTATCTCATAGTCCAACTACATTTTGTTCATCTGTTCTATCTACAAATGGATCTATTGAGAGTCTTCACTACAATGATTATGGACTAGAGGTCACTTTATTTTACTTCTATGGGGCACGAGTATGCTTAACCTGAAGATGTTATTGTTATCTAGGAAGTATAACAACAAAGAAGAAAATTATGGAAGTCAAGTTTCGGAACTAAGGTAATTTATTTTCACGGATATAAATTGTTTGCATATAATTTGTAATAAAATTGGTGTTTAAGTTTACAAAATGGTTTCAAGTATTTAAATAATGTGTTATATTTTAAATTTGTATTAACTTTTATTTAATAAATATACTTAAATTTCATATTGGTAATTGATTTAATATAAATGGTAAAAATTATGTTCTGGTGGCACTCTATAGACGTTTTAATAAAAAAAACCCTAATAATGAATATATGTTTGTGTCAAATTCCTCTTTGATGGATATTTGGTTAGCTTACAATAAGTACTAACCACTTGATTTTGGAAGAACCCACTTGCTAGAGGAATCAACCCACAATATGTTCTTTAGATACCAACTTAGATGGAAGCACCTACATTCCTATGTGTAGGCCCCAACCTAAGTATTTCATAGGACTTTCATACTATATTTATAGGTGTCATATTTATATGAGTTTCTCTCAGCTATATCTCTTACTCATTCTCATACATAGCCTCAATCAGCTCTTAACATTATGATCTCCTTGGTAGCCTTTTTCTCTACTCAACCGACTTAGCTCTTGTCTTAATTTTCTCTTAAAACACATACAACAACATTACCCCCATTGTACCTCATAGTCCAACTACATTGGCTCTAGTAAGAGTCTTTATTATAATGAATAACGATTAGAGGTTGCTTTATTTTACTTTTGTGGGGCGTGAGTGTGCACTTCAGTATCACTCACCTCACTCAAAAATAGACTTCATTTACCACCTACACAACTTGGGGAGCATCCTCATTAATTTTCAAATAGCTCGAGAAGTATTTTTTGACCACTACAATTAACTACAAAATTGTATTTAATTCATCAAAGACATATTTTTCACTCCATTTCAATCTATGATCTTCAATGAGATAGCTCTAACTCAATAATGGGATCACCAACCATTTCTATGACACTTCTCATCTTTCATAGTCTATGCATTTGAATTACCATAAACACTTAATCACATTTAATACTCTTAGAAGGAATTCCTTTAGAATGTACCAAAACTCAATGAATAGCTCTAACTCAATAATAGGATCACCAATCATTTCCTTGACAGGTCAGATATTTCATAGTCTCTGCAGTTGAATTACCATGAACATTGAATCACATTTAATACTCCTAGAAAGGATTCCTCTCGAATGTTCCAAGACTCTATCATTCCCTATTCATTAAATGATCTATCCTTTTATAGTTGTTGCACACCAAGCACTAGGGGAAATTAACCTATAACTTCCCCTCTTGGTAAATATTTATTTTGACCAGGCTCAACCATTGCAACATTGATTGAGCATTTTTTCAACATATCATTTATATTGGTTACCACGCTCGAACACCAAGTTCTCTAATTCTCGAGTGTTTAAAATTTATCGTGCAGAACTACAGTGTTAACTCTAGCTTAACGTGAAGATCTTAATGTTATTGAGGAAGTATAACTACAACAAAATTATGGAATTCATGTTTTGAAACTGAGGTAATTTAATTTGATGGATATAAAAGTGTTCCCATATAATCGTTATTAAAATTGGTGTTTAAGTTTACAAAAGCGGTTTTAATTATTTAATTAATGTGTTACAATTTAATTTTTTATTAACTTTTATTTAATAGATAGATTTTAAATTTCATTCTTAATTAATTTATTATAAATTGTAAAATTCAAAATAAATTCGTTTAAACATATAATTTATAATTTAATATACAATTTAAAAATAAAATAAAATAACATGCCATTTGTATTGTTAACTTTTTTTCCTCAATTTTGTTTATACTTACATATATGAAGCCTCCATGTTTCAAACCAAAAAAACGTAATTTTTAGCTTAGAACCAAAATTACCTTAGACCCCCTTATTGTAATGTGTAATGGCCTTGCCATTATGTCAGCAGGGATATAATGTGTAAGGACCTTACTATCAAAGGAAGATTTTGTTGTAATCTTGCCATTGATGTCAAAGTTGGGGGGAATATAAAGGGAATAAGTTGTCAGGAAGGTATCCATGGCTGATCCACTACTTGTTAAGGGAATGCATGATTGAATTGGCCTGTATTAGGGGGAGACCTATACAGGTCAAGGGGGGTACATACACACATACAAATGTGTACAAATAAACTAATTGGTCAGCATATTAGATATGGTCAGTCATAATTGGGAATGATATTATATATGATCTAAGTATCCTGATACTAGAAAGACCACAGTCACAAATCTTGGTCATATTGTGGTTAAGTGTAGACCTATGGGCGTGATTCCCTTGGCATATTAGCATATTTAGGCACAATTCTGAATATGTTCCAATCCCAAGATACCCGATAAGCACCCAGTCATAGCCCTTGGTCATGCCCTTATTAGTTGTACCCCTTAGAGCTTAAGGGCTCAACATATCATGTTAGAAACCGAGTTAATACTAAGAGGTGGGTTTGAATTAGTCTTAAGGATGATTTAAAAAAATAATGGGAATTTATAATTTCATTTACTTCGCAATCATTCATGTGAAAATTCCGTAACATATTATGTAAATAACAACATAAGTCAACACATGAACCATTCATCAACAACACAAGTAGCATACACATAGGTTTTTAAGCAAAAACCCATAAAGGGAGTAAATAAAAAATCTTGATTGTTACAGTGTAGATCAAATTCCACCACTCTGATTACATCAATTTGTTTGTAGGCACCCACTCCTAGGAAGCACCATCTCCATAATGTGTTTTGTTAGCCCCAACTAGTAAGAAGCACCAACTCCCTATTGGTTTTACTAGCACCAATGAGAAAGAACCACCAATGTCCTCTTTCATAAATATTTGATTAGCTTACAAGACATACCAAGTGATGTTTTGGAACTGAGGTAATTTATTTTCATCTTATTTTCATGGATATGAATTGTTTGCATATAATTTGTAGTAAAATTGGCATTTAAGTTTACAAAAATGGTTTTAAGTTTTTAAATAAGGTGTTATATTTTAAATATATATTAACTTTTATTTAATAGATAGATTTTAAATTGCATATTTGTAATTGATTTAATATAAATTGTAAAAATTATGTTCGAGTGGCATTTATATAGACATTTTAATTAAAAACCCTAATAATAATATATGTTTATTAAAATATAGTAATAATAAATATATGTTTATGATACATTATAAATAAGGAGTTGGTGTAACTTTTTAATTATATGACTATTTGATAAACATTGGATTTTTATGAGTTTATTGTTTTTTTCTTAATTACTATATTAAAAATATGTCAAAATTTTTAAGAATAAAAAAATGGTTTTTTTAATAAAAATATTATATGACTTAATTATGAAAATGTGATTCCCCAGATGCGGGTGATGAGACAATTATCAGTTCTGAGCCACAGGGAAGCCATGTGCCATCCCATGTCCAAGCTCAGCATTAACTCTGCTCTCCGCCGCCATGGAATTACGATTAAGGGAAGGCGGCAGGCCATTAATACAGGTTATGTCACTATGGCAAGTAGGTTGGTTGCAGCTATGGCGATTCAGGTTCGTTTTAAGGGAGGTAGACCGGATCATGGCACTCAGACGCTCATCTGTTGCTTCCTCATTCAGGTATCCAGGGTTGTGGGTTCCATTTCCAGAATTTACATTGTGTATTGTGGGGGCACTGTTCGAAGGGGGCTTTGGACTGTGGGGCGCAGAGTTATCACTGCTTCTGCATCTTCACTTGCCCCTGCAGCAATGTTTCGTCGCAGAGGACCAGCGCGTGGAAGGCCAGCTCACCCTCCAGCTGATCGACCACGGGTGCAATGCTGTCGCTGTCGCTGCCACAAAGGAGTTCAGGCCACCCCCATTCAGGCCAGCCAGATCCTAGACACAGGCGATTCTGAGGCGGAGCCTGCCCCTGCTCCAGCATTTGGGTCTGCCATATTCTCGTTTGGTAGCATGCAGGATAGGCCACGCATCAACGCCCACGTCTCAGTCCTTTTCCTCGAAGAACCAGATGAAGATGAAGGCGCAAGCAGCTTGGGAAAATCCCCAGTGGGAGGCCAGGAAGCGGAAGAACAGCCACCAGCGGCGACGTCGGGGCAGGCTCCAAAAAGCCCTCTGGCTCAGGAAACCACGACCACCAAGGCAAACTAGGAGGAGGACTGGGAAGCACTTCGGGAAAGATACGGCTGGTGCGAAGTGGTGGAGGAGAAGCCACCAGAATAGCCCTCGGCTGGACCACCTCTTCCTCACTCTGCATTGCACAGGTTTTGTTCTGGTTCCTTCTGGTCTCGCTTCTGTCTTTGGGTATGTTTTGGTTATCTCGAGTCCAGGTTTTAATAGTCTGATTCCCCAGTGCGGGATGTTTATGTTTTGGCTCCTATGCCCCTGCGTGGGCGGTTTAAGGCAGTTTTTTGTGCCCCTGCGTGGGCGGTCCAAGGCAGCAGTCGCGCCCCTGCGTGGGTGGTTCAAGGTAGTTTTCGGGCCCCTGCGTGGGCGGTTTAAGGCAGCTTCGTGCCCCTGCGTGGGTGTTCTAGAATTGTCAAGGTTTTGTCTGGTCTTCAATGATTAAGTGTCTTTGCACAGCAGTAAAGCCCCGGTCTGGGCATGTTTTGTCCTGAAAAAGTCAAGCCCACAGCACCACAGATGGCCTTGGGCATCCTGTTATCCTGGATGTAATTGACCGACTGTACATAATATAATAGATAGTTTTTATAGAGAAAAAAAAAATTATGAAAAAGTGATTCATTAATTCATTTATTAATTTACTTTTAAACATAAGAAATTTTCATAAACTATTATAGTTAAGCTTATATGATGCGATAAAAATGTTTTTCATTAACTGTATTTAAAAAAAAAATATATATATATATATATATATATATATATATATATATATATTATATATAATATATATATATATATTTCAAGTGAAATTTTATATTTAACTTGAAATTCTAAGATATAGTAAAAAACAATTTTTAAGAAACTATGATATTTTAAATTACACTTATTCAAAATAACGTTGTTCCAATATCTAATTTAGAATTGAATATACAATTTTAAAATAAAATAAAATAACATACAAGTTGTATTATTCGTTTTTTCCCCAATTTTTTTATACTTAGACATATATGAAGCCTCCATGTTTCAAACCAAAAAAAATATAAGATATTTATATTTAACACTTGTAAAATTAATGAAGATTGAGTTATATTATATATATATATATATATATATATATATATATATATATATATATATATATATATATATAATATAATATATACATATATATATATATCAATACTCATTAATTTTACAAGTGTTAAATATAAATATTCATATATTATATATATATATATATATATATATAAAACATAAAATTCAAAGTGTACACACTTCCATGGAAAACTCAATAACAAATCCTCTATCCAATAACAAATCCACAAACACAAACTCTATCACATAAAATAATAGAAATGAAATACTTTCACTACATAAAATCTAACTTCTTATCTCATCGCAATTCAAATAAAACAATATTACATCACTCCATTATAAAAGTGATCATAATTATAAAACCAAGAATACAATTTTCAATTCTACCATCTTCATATATGTAAACCTATATTTCCTTATCAATCAAACAACATCTATTCTTCTAATCAAGAAAATAAAAACATTATATAAACTCAATGTAAAAAACAAAAACATTATTTAAGATTTAACCAATTTTAAAATTCATCAAAAAAAAATTTAAACTATACATAACAGCATTAAATTTACAACATTAAATCAGTTCATTATGAAGATTAAATCGCTTAAATATTAAATCACTCCATTAACTCATAATAATTAATATTAAATAACTTCATTAACTCATAATAATTAATATTAAATCACTTCATTAACTCATAATAAATAATTAAAAGATGATCCTCATTCTAAATCATAAACGCAATTTTAAATTCTACAACCTTTATAAATGTAAACAAGTGTTCCCTTATCAATCGAGCCAAGATCTTGATCAAGCCAGATCTGCTTCTTTCAAGAATTGAGAACGATGGAAATCAGCATGATATTGAAGGGATTTCGATCGCCGATTTGAAATTCGTCTATAGCATCATCATCATTATAAGTGCAATGGCTTGTATCGTCTCTACTAGTCGCCTAGAGAACTACTCTTCTTGCAACTCTCAATTAGATTTAGTCTTTGATCTCTTTCTTAGTTGGGTTCCAATGATGTGACATCACACTCGTTATGAAGATCTTGGTACCGGTAATGGGACCATTTGTTGGCTTGATGGGCCCTGACTCAAGTTCAATTTTGGTTAGCCAAGAAAATCCCTACACTACTAGCCCTTACGGCATCAATCCACGGAGCGCAGGCTGAAGTCTCACCCGAAGTAGTATGGGGGGATGCAGAAACCAAGTTTCTGCACCCTTAGATGGTTGTGATGTACATTTTATACCTTAACTCTACCTTTGTGCAGATCGATAAGCCTTAAGGCTTATCATTGTACTTCTCAATTAGTCCTTTAGAAGCTCCACGAAGGTATGCAATTGTATGTCGCGTAGCCCTAAGAAGCGATCTTGGCAATTACGCGCCTCTATGACTATTTTCCTGTATAGTTATCTGAATTATCTTAAGTGTTCACCAGTTCTATCATGAAATTTAGATTATCTTTGCATAAACATATATCTCTATTTGTGTTCATGTAACAGAGAAAAACACATAGATTCCTGCATCAATTTAGTAATAAAACATAAACCCACTGCTTATCATAACATTATTGCATGCAATTGACAAAAGTAAAATACACAGTAATTTGAGAATACTCTTCTTTATTGATGATTAAAATTTCCAGTACATACTCTGATTATCCTATGCACACAGCTACAGGGATCTGTGCACTCAGCTACACACTTCTACCCTAGGCCTCTGCGCACTCAGCAACAGAGCCTTCTTCCTACACTAAGACCCTCGCTCTTAGCTCCCTTATAGACTCATCAATGAATCCCCTTATCTAACTGCCTTAGACTCATCTAAGACCTCCTTTTTATATAATCCCATGGTCCACGAGCCAAGGGCAGATCTCTAAAGACAACACAAGCTATCTAAACTAAGGGCGAAAACCCTTTCTTACTCTTATTATCTTCACACTCCGTGACCAAAAAATGCAAAGAATTTAACTTTATTTATACAAAATTCAGGCTTTCTACCCCAAAACTTGGCTTTTTAACCCTAAAATTGACCCTAGCGGACTCGTTCCCAACACATAGCCTCAATCAGCTCTTAACGCTATGATCTCCTTAGTAACCTTTTTCTCTACTCAACCAACTTAGCTCTTGTCCTCCTTTTCTCTTAAAACACATACAACAACATTACCCCCACTGTACCTCATAGTACAACTACATTGGCTCTATATATAGTCTTTAGTATAATGAATAAGGATTAGAGGTTTCTTTATTTTACTTTTGTGGGGCATGAGTGTTCACTTCAGTATCACTCACCTCGCTTAAAACTAGACCTCATTTACCAACTGCACAACTTGGGGAGCATCCTCATTAATTGTCACATAGCTCGAGAAGTATTTTCTAACCACTGCAATTAGCTACAAAATTGTCATTAATTCATCAAAGCCATATTTTGCACTCTATTTCAATCTATGATCTTTAATGAGATTTCTCTAACTCAATAATGGGATCACCAACCATTTCCATGACACGTCTCATCAAAGTTTGTGCATTTGAATTACCATAAACATTGAATCAGATTTAATACCCTTAGAAAGAATTCCATTGGAAAGTACCAAGACTCAATGAGATAGCTCCAACTCAATAATGGGATCACCATTCATTTCCATGACATGTCCGATATTTCATAGTCTCTGCAGTTGAATTACCATCAACATTGAATCACATTTAATACTCCTAGAAATGATTCCTCTCGAATATTCCAAGACTCTATCATTTCTTGTACATCAATTGATCTTTCCTTTTATAGTTGTTGCACACCAAGCACTATGGGAAATTAACCTACAACTTCTCCTCCTGGTAAATATTTCTTTTGACTTGGCTCAACCATTGCAACAATGATCGAGTGTTTTCTCAACATATCATTTATATTGTTTACGATGCTCGAACACCAAGTTCTCTTAATCTCGAGTGTTTTAAAATTTATCGTGCAGAACTACAGTGTTAACTCTAGCTTAACGTGAAGACATTAATGTTATCGATGAAGTATAGCTACAAAAAAATTATGGAACTCATGTTTTGAAACTGAGGTAATTTAATTTGATGGATATAAAATTGTTTGCATATAATCCTTATAAAATTGGTGTTTAAGTTTACAATTTTTTTTTAATTATTTAAATAATGCGTTACATTTTAATTTTTATTAACTTTTATTTAATAGATAGATTTCAAATAAGGATTATATGCAAATAAAAACATTATATAAACTCAATGTAAAAAACAAAGACATTATTTAAGATTTAACCAATTTTAAAATTCATCAAAAATATTCTTAAACTATACATAACAACACTAAATTTACAACATTAAATCAGTTCATTATGAAGATTAAATCACTTAAATATTAAATCACTCCATCAACTCATAGTAATTAATATTAAATAACTTCATTAACTCATAATAATTAATATTAAATCACTTCATTAGCTCATAATAAATAATTAAAAGGTGATCGTGATGTTAAATCATAAACACAATTTTAAATTCTACAACCTTTATAAATGTAAACAAGTGTTCCCTTATCAATCAAGCCAAGATCTTGATCAAGCCAAATATGCTTCATTCAAGAATTGAGAATGATGGAAATCAGCATGACATTGAAGGGATTTCGATTGTCGATCTGAGAGTCGTCTATAGCATCATCATCATCAAATTCTAGGGTAAATACGCACAACTCATAGAAAAAAATCCAATTCTGCCCATTGTTTTGGCATAATAAGCTTTGAAAATTTATTTGTCTCTGCATTGGAGACAAATGGGGAGAAAATAAATCCATGCAATTGGTCTTCAAACACAGTGAATTACGATTTTCATAATGTATTGAAGATTAAGCTATGTCCTCACTCCATGCAGTTTGTGCTTGATCTGCATCCTCACTGCCACATTCGGATTCTTCACAGCCAAGCTCAGCATGGCTTCACCATAAAGCGTGCCATTGAGCTCTGCTATGAAGAGTATGAAAGTGGGACTGAGTGCGTCAAGCTTCAAATCTAACCTCTCATTAATGTCTCTACAACAACAACTCAAGAACAACTCGATTGTAGGGCCCTACAACTCATATAAGGGCAATGGAATTTATCGACTGAGCTTCAAATCCAATCTTTGACCCAATCCAGTCTCTCATTTCATAAGGGGCAATGGATTTCATTGTGGGGCTAAGCTTCAAATCCAATCTCTCATTGCATAGTGGGGCTGAGCTTCAAAACCAACCTCTAATTGTTGAAATTTGCTACTCGCTCTCTTTTGATTCCAACAACTATCATGTAACTTATCCATTATTTGATGGAGTTCACAGTGTTATAGCATTGCAACCCCAATCATATATATCACTAAACCAAGGGCTCTTTAACCCCTAAAATTGTTTTTTCATACCCTAAAAGATCATGGTCAACTGATTACATCATTTTCCAGAAGTTCCACCTGAAAAACTGCTCAGAACTTGCCAAAACTAGACCATATTGACTAGTCCTTAGTCAAGGTGCAATGCATACTGACTCCTATACTAGCCAGGTGCGATGCGTACTGAAAGAGCCTTCTATGGGGTGCGATGAGCGAGAATGGACAAATGTCTGAGGCAGTTTGATAAGTGGATGCTCATGGAATCTTCTAGAAACTTCCTCTATGACACTTGCCTCTCTGAATTCACCCAGGGATGAGTAAGAGATCCAAGAAATCTCCAAGTGGAACTAAGAACTACAAGTGGAATGAAACTAATCAAAAACCTAGAGCTGACTCACACCTCTACAAATATCTATAAATGGATCCCTCATCTGAGAGATCTGGAGGCCGGAATTTTGTAATTTGTAAAGAAGTGCTGTTAGTTTGTCCTTGAGAAGAAGCATTGTATTGTTGGGTGATCTTGCTTTACATGAGGTGAAGAGGGCTTTGATGCTGGGAGGATGATGCTGGATCAGATAGTTGGGTTGTAATCCGCTCTTCTACTATTAATAAAGTTCTTTGAGTTTTCCTCCATATAATCGTGTGTTTGTGAATCTTGTTATTTGTGAATGCAATTGTATGGTCAATGTATTTCTCATTCTGCATTGTTTATGATATCATAGATCGAGATGCTTTGATGGTGTTTTGTTACTTTGTCTCTACATATATTCTCTAAAGCGGTACACGTAAGAGAGGAGTTGCAAGTTCCATCAAGGGAGAGAGGAATCAAGCAAGGATCCAAGCGGAAGATCCAGGTTGGCCCCCCTTTGTTTCTCCCTTATCTATCATACCTAAAGGAAATCTCAAAGTGCTTTGATTGCTTGTTTCTAAGATAGCTACCCATCTTAGTGGGACTAGCAGATCGAAAAGACACTAGTTTTCCTGGAAACGCACAGTTAATTACAAATATGAACTATACTATAAATATCGTTGTTCTTCAGGCTGAGAGCGATGAGAATTAATTGTGATCTATAATCTCTAGTTCAGTCTCAGATATAGTAAAGTTCACTGTAAATAATCTTCAGTTGACTGTTGTAGTCACTTGAAATTAAAAAAGAAACTTTATTATCGACGTCACCTTAACTTCAAAGGTATCAAAGATGACTATTAGATAGAGTTAAGTTGTTAATAATTAATTGAATTTTAAAACTGATCGGTGAAAAACTTCATTGTTGACTACAGCTTAAAGTGAAGACCTTATTGTTATCTACGAAGTATTAGTTGTAGCAGAGGAGGATTATGGAACTCTATTTTTAGAACTGAGGTATTTAATTTGATGGATATAAAATTGTTTGCATATAATTTGTATTAAAACTGGTGTTTAACTTTATAAAAATAGTTTTAATTATTTATATGTGTTGTATTCAACAATTATTTTTAGATTTAAAATTTTCATAAATGGATTTAAAATTTCACTTTTGTAATTGAGTTAATATAAATTTTAAAAATTATATTTTAATATCATTGTATAGACTTTTTAATAAGTATATGTTAATAATGATGATGATGATGATAGTGGTTAACATCCATTGAGACCAAATGGTCTATTGGACCTATAATTTTCTTAGTTTTTAATTGTCTGGCTCCTTGTCTTTCTTGGCGAGATTGGTGTTGTAGCTTCTTCTTTTTTCTCTATGGTCTTCCAGCTTCCTTTATCTTGCATCTCCTTCATCTCTTTGGTTCTTGGGACATTGGTGTCTTAGCTTCCCGATCTATTGTGTTCATCCTTTTGAAGATAGTCAGAGAAGAAGTTTGGTCTAGGAGATTTGCTTTGCTGTTAAATAAAGATTTATTTTGTACAATATTCAAATCCTCATATCTATTGATGCTTGAGGGGTTGTCAAGTTCACTTTTTTGTTGTTGGGCGGGGCTTTCTCCTGCTTTTCTTGAGAGTTGTTTCTTTCTTGCCCGATTTCTTGTGATTTAGAGTTTTTTCTAGAGTATTCTTCTTTGATGACAGCATAGTGTTCTTTTTGTGCTCCTTCCCACCATGTAGATTTGTGGTGGTTTTTTCTAACAGAATTTTTTTGGGAGGCTTTTGGGCAAGTTTTGGCTAGATGGCCTGTCTCAAAGCAAGATCGACATCGGAAGAGGACACTTTCATAATCAAGTTTCTGGTTCCACACATAGTCTTTACTTGTTAGGTTTATTTTAGCTGGGAATCCGGCATTGAAGTCCATTTCCACACAGGTGCGTGCATAGGTGTTCTGGCATATTCCTCTGTTTCTAGGCACCTGCAGTAAAATTTCCCAATTGCATTTCCAATGGCTTTTAGTGAGGAGAGATTCCAGAGATGCAAGGGTAGGCTTGGCAATCTCACCCAAACTGGTGTTGAGGTTATGACTGTTGTTGAGGGATCGAATGATGGGTTCCATGGCTTCATGAATAGGCTTGAGTTTTCCCAAAACCAAGGGTTGGAATCTAGAATACATTATCTACTTTCAGGATTTTCAAAATCTACTATAAAGAAACCCCTAACATAGGGGTAGATATTAATTTCATCAGAAATGATAGGATTCCATACCTCCGAGATCCAATTGTGGAGAGCTGTCAGCCACGACCAAAAACCATTGAACCGGCAGATTAGGGCACTTTCAGAAAACTTCAAAGCCTCATTGGGTGAGGCCTAGACCACCTGGACAGTGGGAGCTGGGGCTTCACTAACGATATGGGCAAGAGCTTGCCCTCCAAAAGCGAACAGAATTGAGCTAGCAGCTATTTTCACGAAGTTGGGAGCCATATTTTACTTGCCCGTAGAACCCAGCTGCAAAGAAATAAGGCAGAAGATTAGATCTAGATCTAACCGCAGAAGATTGAATAGAAGATTAGATCTAGAACCCAGTGGCAGAGAAATAAATATATGTTTAAATTATATTATAAATATTATAAATAATGTTGTAACTATATGAGTGGTTGATAAATATTATATTTTTATATAATCTATATTAAACTGGTGTTTAAGTTTATAAAAATGGTTTTAACTATTTAAATGCTCTATATTGAACCATTCTTTTGAGATTTAAATTTTTCATAAATAGATTTAAAATTTTCATAAAAAGAATTAAAATTCATTTTTGTTATTGAGTTAATATAAATTTTAAAAATTATATTTTAATACCATTGGATAGATTTTTTAAGAAAGAAATGTTGATAATAAATATATGTTTATACCTTAATCAATTCCCCTAGGTCCCACCTTGCACCATTCTCCATTTTCACATTTCATGTTAGACGATTGAACATAGTCAATCGTAGCCTAGATAATAGCTACATGCACCTAAGTAACCCCAATAGGAAGCAACAAATCAAAAGAGCAATGAAAAATATTGTAGGAAGCAATAAATCAAAAGAGAAATGAAAAATATTACGTTCCATGTGAGTGACACCAACACAAGTAGCAGGAAGCAATAAATCAAAAGAGCAATGAAAAATATTCTTAGATTATTAGAT
>APFE031402901.1:0-21804 GCA_000404065.3 Pinus taeda
TTAATTCAAATTGAAATATTTTTACATTTTTATTTTAGTAAAATTGGAGAAGATTTTAAGATTTTGAGATTGTCCTTTAAAACTAAAATTAGCTTACATGTATCTCACTATAATGTCAACCTGATTTGCATGGATTACTTAAAAATTAACAATTTACATGTTTTAAAAACAAACCTAATCGTTTTAATGTTGACATGATAATGGTGAACCTAAGTGACATATGTCTCATTATGATGGCAACATGATATGCATGGATTACTTAAAAATGAACAATTTACAGGTTATTGAACTTAGACTTCTGTGATCTATATCAATTTTTTTGAAGAATTTTCGGCGAAAATCACATAGAAAAACTTATGTCGACGCGTTTCGAACCATCTAGTATAGTTCATTGTCAGGACAAGTTGAAAGAGCAGATCTCATTTAGCACATTATATAGAGAGGGCAGAGAATCCATGGCTCAACGACTAAAAGATAACAGCTAAAAATGACATGATTGTTTAAAAACAAATCTGACAATACGTAGTGGATGTTGATATAAATTACTTGTAAAACACATATTTTTGGATTTTAATTTTAAAAACAAACACAATTTGCACGGAATTATGTGTTTTGAGTTAAATAAAATGTTGTACACATCTCAAAATCTATTTAAACAAAATCAAATTCGGATGGAATTGAACAATATTGACCTTTGTAATTTGTGTGGAACTGAATATGTTATTTGACACGTGCTATTGTTTTCTTCCAATAATGAACCGAGTCAACATATAACTCTTTATAATAAATAACCGAGTCAACATATAACTCTTTATAATGCCACATGACCATCATGACTTGCATTTTACCAACCAAATAAATAAATAATTAAAAAATATATATATGTTTTTGGTTTTAAAAAAAAACACTAGTAAGCATATATTCCACCATAACTTATATTAACTTATAAGACCGTGGCCCACCATGACTCTGCATTTACCTATACCCAATAAATAAATAATTAAAATAAAAATATATGTTTTTGGTTTTAAAAAACACTAGTAAACATATATTACACCATAACTCTAGCATGATTAACTATACCTGTAATATTTTTAAAAACAAAGATTTATTCTAAAAAGAAAACTCCATTTCCGTGGAATGATGTGTTTTGAGTAAAAAAATATATTATTTGTATTTCAAAAACTATTTACATACCACTAAACTTGGGTGAAAACAAAGAAGATTAGGCAGGGTTCTATGAGTAAGGGGTTTACACAAATTATCACTATTCTTGGTGGTGCATAGAGATAACTCTGAGAAAATATCTTTTCAAATCTTTATATATGATATCATTATACACTATATTTATTAGATTACATGATTTAGGAATGAATAACTATCCTTTGAAGAAATCGACTCCAAAAAATAAAAAATAACATTCATCCATGTTGAATTTTAAATTCTTTACCTTGTTTTTGTTTATTGAATGTCAAATTATGAGTACGTGTAAGAGATTAATGTAAGGTCAATGGCCAAATGTAGGTTTAACATGTAATGGATTAGTAAAGAAGTTGGAAATTATTAACAATTTATGCAACACAATTACTTATATGATTTCTTATTACTAAGTAATCGTGCATGATGGAGGATGATGGAGGAATGCTAAGGGTAGGAGGCTAAAGGAAGCATAGAGAAAGGATCAAATTTTCATCAAAGAAAACATAGCAAGGACCTCTAAAAAAATGAAGGCATTTTCATTTATGCATTAGGATAGTGTGATGGAGGAATGCTTAGGGAAATAAGTTGAATGAAATGTCGTGAAGGGATGAGTAAATAGGATGCAAGGAAAAAATGAGGACAAATATAGTCCATGATGGCTTCTAGTATTACTCAAGGAAAAAGGTTGAAGGAAATGCTAAGGAAGCACCTCAAAGTATGAAGGATGTAGAGTAAGGACTTCACTAGAAATCAAATGTAGTTTCACTTGGGCTCCAAGGTAATAATGACAGGGTGGCAATTGACACGTCATGGCACCATCACCTACTACATCATTCTTGGATGTGATAATTCATGAGGATGTGATGGACTTACGTGGAACGATGATTCATGGAAAATAAATTTATGGTGAGAGTCCAAGTTGTATTAATGGTGGAGATAACAATGTGTAATGATGATATATGAGAGGCACCAAAGGTTGCATAAATGGGAGTTGTTATAACTTTAGTAATGAACATCAATGATATAGCAGGAAGATGGAAGTAAGGGAGGCTAGCATAGTTCCACAACATTATGGGCCTCACATGCACACCTCATTAGCACTTGTTGTGAAGTATATTTATGCTTATCAAAATCTTGTAAGTCAAATATATTTGAAAATCATTCAACAATCCAAAAGGAAAGACTAAGATTGAAAAATACCCATAATAAAACCTTTTATTTTTCTATTCACCATAATTGGTGATATGTTTCACTTGGTTTTGAATTATTGATGTGAAATATTTCTTCTTGGAAGGACTAATCACTAACACAAGATTGGAACAACCAGAATAGATGATATTGCACCACTAACATCAAAGTACTGATAAGATATACCTAACCAAATAATCAAACAATTAATGCCCCACCTTATGCTAAATATAAAGAAATTAACCACATTTTCTTTAAAAGTACTCTATAGATAAGACATAATATGAAATCACAAAATCAACTATAAGCATGAACACCATCACTAAAATTATGCTTTCATTCATATGCATTTTCCAAGAATCATAGAACCAATTACCCATTAAACATCTTCAATGCAACTAAAACAATGTGTCAATAAAGTCATATCATGATCAATTATGAGAAAATGTCCTATATCAAGCCAAAATTCATCATTCATTCTACGTTTCCTTTAAAAAAACACCATTAATCATACTCGGCAAATCTCATACACAAGCTTAGAAATACCACAACACATGATATACCATCGATGCCATCATCAAAGTAAGATCCAAGCAAAAGGATCAATATCAATATCATAGCAACAATATATACCTAACTAACTTTTGTTCCGCCTTAAGTTAAAGAGAGATGTATTAATGCACAAGTGCCTTCACTGAGTGTTATATAAATGATAATGAAAACAAAAAATCATTATAGCCTTTGGCATCATTACCTAGAATATGTTATTAACCCTATACATTGGCCATAATTCATAAAACCAACCACCCATTAAACACCATCAACACACCTAAAACAATGTGGCAATAATGTCACATCATTATCATTTATGAGAAAATATCCCACATTGAGCCAAAAGCTATCATTCAATCTTGGTTGCCCCAGGAAAAACACCATTAATGCATTTGGAAAATCATTGATACAAGTTAGAACTACCACAACGAATTATATTACACTAGTTTCATCAAAGGGGTAACCATTCAAGGTATCCATATCCACAACATAAACATAATTAAATAATTAGTACTATACTTTTAGTTAAATATAAATATATCAATGCTTAAGGGCCTAAAATATTAAATAATTAGTACTATACTTTTAGTTAAATATAAATATATCAATGCTTAAGTGCCTAAAAAGTGTTGTGTAAACCAATCATGATAATAAAAAAACAAAATCAACCAAACGCAGGGACATTGTCATTAAAAAACATTCTATCAATCATATACATTTCTCATGATCCATGAAACCAATCGCTTATCAAAGATCATCAATGTAACCAAAAAGATATCCCAAAAAGTCTTATCAGGATTAATAATAAGCCAAAACCCATCCATCATTCATTCTTAGTTTCCGAAGGAAAATCACTAATAAAAATGAGTAACTAGTAAAACAAATGATATTGCACCAAAGTAACGTCCATATTAACAACATACCAACAACATATAGTCAATGAAATAACCAAATAATTAATGCTCCGCCTTATATTAAAAAAGAATATGTCAATGCACAAATTCCTCAAAAATTCTGTGTAGATAAAACATGATAATTAAAACACAAAAATAATTATAGAAAGTGGAATCATTGATACCAAAAATATGTTATCAACATATCCATTTCCCATAATGATTAAAACTAATCACCAATCAAACATCATTAATACAACCATAACAATGTAACAATAAAATCATATCATTTATCAATTATGAGAAAATGCTCTACATCAAACCAATAACCATCATTTATTTTCGGTTACCCAAGGAAAAACACCACTAATCTTACTTGGAAAGCTCAAACCTTACTGAGTTGTCAATTATGAGTAAATAATCAAATTCAAGTTAAATATCTACTTCAACACACAACTAAGGCCTAATGAAACCTAAATTTTAACTCAAAATATTCTTAAAGAAGAAATACAATATCATTTAGATACAAATTTTTAAATGGCTCTAATTTTTATATTTTCATTAGGTTTAATTTTATAATTAAAAAAACATAGTTTAAAAAATCCCAATAAAAAACTTTTCAAAAATTCATAATTAAATATTGTGTTAAAAATTACAGATATACTTATTATTAATCAAAGTTAGTTGTTATGGTTGAAGTTGAAGACAATAGGTAGACTCTACTTATATAGGTAGACTTCTATTATTATTGATGTAATAGAGATTTTAGAATGTGTATCAAATTGTTTTTTTTTTATTATTAAGGAAAAAAATTTATCTATATATTATATATATATATATATATATATATTATTATAATATCATATTATATATATATTTTATTTGTAAATATATCTAGTTATTGAATTACAATATGTTTTTGAAAGAATTTATCAATTTTATATTAATATGTTTTTTTATTTTCTAGCTTAGAAAGGATTTAGAAAGTTTCTACACTATACATTGGCATATTATATAAACCAAAGTATTATTTTTCATCTAAAGGAAAAAAACAATTCCATAATTTTTTAATAAATACATTTAACTTAAATTAATAAAATTAACTCTATTTTTAAGTTCACTTCAATGTAATCATATAATGGTAAGGAAAGATGAATAAAAATACCTTATTTAATATATCACCAACTAGTTTTATTTTATTTTATTTATTTATTTTTATCAAAAGAAAAAAAAAAACATCGATTTTTTTATATAAAATATAGAAATTAGTACAGGTTTCATAATTTATCATCATTTCCCATTCAAAAAATGGAAGGGAAAAGACAAATAACTCCATAATAAGCAAAAAGTAACTAAATCGTCCCCCTTGACAATTTTATCTCATAATACTACAAAAAATATGCCAATGTCCACATAAAATTTGTGCTGAAATAAAAATATCAACCATATACAATATAATTGGTTAATTAGCATGGTGCCTTCCTCCCTCACCAAGTCATCCTCGGCGAAACTAAAATGCATGAAGACATTGCTTGGAGAGGCCACCTGCCACCATGTTCACCTCTCGAAATGTGTTGAAATGTAATAGTCTTAAACTCTTGTTTTAGCAGCACAATACAATTCATCCAGAATTTGAGGTGAGATGGTGCAAAATAAGAAAGTCTTAGGATGTCATCAATGAGCAACTTTGAATTTCCATATATGTGGATATGTTGAATATGTTTTAATCTGGCGAACCATAGCAGCCCCCAGAGAGCTTGAACTTCAGATCTGGTGTTGGTTCTATTTCCACCCTACTAAAAAAGATTGTAATAGGAACGAAGAGACAACCTGATCCAAGCTCCATAAACCACACTTTCCAACCTTTGCAGCCCCATCGAATATACCTGTAGGAAAAAGTATATTGGTATGAGGTACCCGCAACCTAGTACCTTGGTCCATCGATACTTCACCAACCTGTGTGTCAACTCAAAATTTTGGAACATATGCAGGCAATATTGACTAGGGTACCACTAAAAACCTAGTGGTTTCGAGCTTTCCATGTCTCCCATATAATATAAAAAGGTATGCTCTTATTTTTCCCCTCTCTCATGATCCACCAACTAAGGCACTGATCCATGGAATTGAAAACTCTACAAGGGGTGTTTAACGTCTAGAGGACCTGGCACCAAGCCAACAAAGATACCGAACACTAAAGGAATAAGTTAAGGAGAGATTCAATGGAACTAGAATAGAGAGGACACCAACTCGGACCTTGGTGGCCCCTTTTGGACAGCTTATCCCACGTCAAGATCTTCTTGTTCCAAACCAACCATATGAAGAGGATAATCTTCATAGAAAATTAACTCTTTCCAAGCAGATCTAAACCAACAAATATTAGATAATGAAAAATAAGAATTGATAATATACTTGTAGATCTCTGCTACCACCACTGAGCCTCGTTGTATTCTACCAAACCATGTGAGTTCATCTAGTCCCATCTCGTCTTTGTATAAACCTGCCTATCGGATTTCCATCATATAGTTTTTCTAGTGATCCACTTGTGGCCCGACCATTCCAATTTCACTTGCTTCCTTCCAAACAGGGTATCGCCCATTCAACTCTTAATAATCTTATTGAGAAATATTAGACCCCTAGAATGAAGTACAGTAATATGGTCATCTGGTAGTTCGATTGTAGGCATGACCACAACAATTTGGTCAATGTCGACCAAAATTTGTGTGCCCTACCCAAAAGACCATCTAGAAGTTGTAAAAATCATCCTTTTATCTTATGAAAACTTTTCCATATGTAGGATCCCTTTCTGATACAAATACTGCCTTTCCTGAACCAATCCTTGAAGGCCAACTTCCTCAGGTACTTATGTTTGATCAGATCTTGTCAAATACCGCTACCGAACAGTGCTTTCCAAAGAGATTTAATTAGGAGTGCCCATTCGAAAATATTTATATTCAATAATCCCCAACCTCCAAAATCCTTTGGCCTAGCAATCTTTTCCCAACTGACCAAATGATGTTTATTTCTCTCTATGTTACCAGACCAAAGGAAACTAGTGATAATGGATCTAATCTTCTTTATAATAGTCTTCTGAATAGAAAATAAATGAGACCAATATATCGATAATTGTTTTAAGACTGATTGGATCAATATATATCTCCCTCCTAAAGTGAGCCACTTGTGAGTCGAATTATCTGGCCTATGAAGAAACTTGTTTAGGAGCCATGACCAGTCTCTAATCTTATAAATTTTTGGTTTCAAATGATATCACAAATAGGTCATACCATCTTCCAACTTATTAATCCCAACCCCAAATAAATCAGCAATGTATTCTATATCCTCCACCTCCCTATTAGAATACAAAAGAAAATATTTATTACCATTTGCAATTAGACCCGAAGCCTCCTCAAACCTCTTAATAATAGCATGTAAAGCGTCCCATTGTGCTCTTGAAACTTGTCCAAAGGTGAGAGCATCATCTACAAAAAAGAAAATGCGAAACATCCACCCTGTTTGTCATACTAATACCTCTTAATGTGTCGATACATCTAGCCTACCTAATCTTTGACCATAATGAAAATTAAGGGTGAAAGAGAGCATTGTTGTCTTAATCCTCTACCTGCCTGGAAGAACGTTGATGGAAAACCATTTATAATGACAACAAAATTGGTTTAAGGTGACACAGGCCATTATCCAATCTATAATGTGTACATCCAGTCCCTCCTTAGTAACAATGAGGCAAAGAAATGTCCAATCAATGCAATCATATGCCTTTTGTAAATATAATTTAAAGATTACTGCTTCCATCTTTTTGAAGTGAATGGAGTGTAAACACTCCTAAGCAGTGGCAATGGCGTCATGTATCATCATGTTTGACAAAAATTCAAATTTTTCACGAGTAATGTGATCTGAGAGTTTATCTTTGATTCGCCGACAATCACTTTTGAGACGAGTTTATAGGAGATGTTACATAGAGAGATGGGTCAGAAGTCCAGAAAAGAAGATAGATGCGAAGATTTAGGAATGAGAACAAAAAAAGGTAGAATTAATGTATCTAGATATGAGACCTAATATGCAAGATTTCTCCACCATGTCAAGAAGATTCTAGGTCATCAAGTCAAAAAAATGTATAAACAATTCTACAGTCTAGCCATCAAGTCCTAGGCATTTATCCTTCGAGAAGGATTTCAAGACCATTTGAATTTCCTCCACCGAGACCAAGCGATATATGAACTCATTATCAGCTTCTGAGAACATGTTAGGGTACTCCTCAATCCCCCACAAAAGATCTTCTATCTTAACACCATCCTGAGCAAAGAGGATTTTTTCAAAATACTTTACTGCCTCCCTCTAAATCTCAATAATGGAGTATACAGTGTCTCCGCAATCAACCTTAATGTCCCAAATTGTATTCACATTCCTCCTATGATTTGCATATTGATGAAATAAGTGAGTATTCCGGTCACAAAAATATAACATTTTTCCATTTTTACATTACCAGAAGTGTTACACAAATCATATGGCTTGGCCAATAAAATTAATATTATTATTTATATACCAATTAGAAAACTACTTAAAATATAGTTTAATATTACTATATATATACCAATTAAAATACTACTTAAAATATAGTTTAATATTACTATTTATATACCAATTAGAAACCTAATTAAATATAATTTAAGTTTAAAAGAGTAAAGATTTCCATTATTGTTATCATATTATTTAAACAAAACTATATGAACTTTTTGGGTAAAAATTCCGCCCATTATCAAACATGAGAAATCAATTTTCGCACAAAAATACAGACCTTTAATCCAACTTTGTTATTATTATTCAAAATAAGATATTTACGTGCAGTGATGTGAGGTTTGACGATAGGTCCTCTTGGGCGAAGCCTAGGAGACCGAAGTTCAAATCTCACGGAGTACAGTGACCTGTTATGGTGGCGGCTAGAGGGGCGGATCTCCCCTACCGACGAGTCTGCTCTTGCTAAAATCATAGGATCTTAGTATACCCGACTTACAGGTGGTTGGATATACTCTTGGTGTTTTAGGCCAAATATGAGGTTTGATCCCGGGTCTCTCTTGGATTAGGCTGGATAGTAGTTAAAAAAAATATAAAAATATTTACAAGATTTAGTTTCCTCGTTGAATTACCAACTTTTACGTATTATAAATTTGTGTCAAGTATTAAATTTAGCAACTCTTTTAATTTACGTATTACAATAATTATGCTAACTCTCGAATGCTTTTGAAATAAATATTTATGACTGGTTTTTTTTTTAATCGTAAAAGATTCTTAAATTATTGCAAAGGACGAATGGAGTGTGCTCCGCACGATAAAGTGAAACATTAAAATGACATTTCGCGTGAACCGCATTATCTTTTTAATGAAAGCATATATATATTTAATAAACTTTTTTCATATTAATTCGATATATATATATATAAAATGGATTATAATTAAATATATATATATATATATATTAAAAAGAATACATAACATATTTCAAATGGGAACATGCTTGAACAGTTTTTTCAGAAGAGGAGAAACATGCTTGAACAGTTGTACTAAAAGATTCGTGTAATGATTCCAAATCAGGAATTGGAGGGTACCATAAAGTGAAAACATTTAAAAATGACATTTTGGTTATCCCGCAAATCGCATTATAATGAGAAAGTGAAAGCCATGTTGACACCATATCCTTACATTCATTTAGATGGTCTACGTGGAGGAATCTTTTTGCATGGTTGAGGTTTTTTTTTTAATTATTTTTATAATATAATATTATTTTATATTTATTTAATATTGGATTTATTATTGTGTTTTGATAGATTAAATTTCTTGAGTTGTAAATTTTTTTTTGGAGTGTAGAATTTGAGGAAAGGTTTACATCTCGAGGGATTTGAGCGCATGATGGATCTAGTGTTAGATGGATCTAAGTTGGTAACATTTGAGGGCACCAATGTCACATTTTTAGATTATCATTATTATGTATATGTTTGAGATTAATATAAAAAATTCACATTATGCTATTTTTGCTTTGCATGACTATATTATTCACTTCTTTAATTTAATCTGTGTTGCTTGCCTTGAAGACTTTGTACATGTGTTTTTGGATGCTTTGAGTGGTTTGTGTGTCTATATATTTGGATTTAGATGATAATGTTTTTGAATGTTACAATTGTTGTGTTGTATTTTTATATGTGTCTATAATAGTCTATTAGCTATTAGTTGGCGATGAAGAAGGGAGACAATCTTGTGAATAGTTTGCAGAAGTATTGATACTGCAAATCTATTTCATTTAATTTTAGGTATCACAACTTCTGACTAGTAATTAATTCTCAATGGTGTCCCTCATTACTAAATATATCTTGAAGAGTAGTTTTAATAATTTATTGCCTCAAGATTACCCTTCAAATATTTTTTTCTTTGCTAATGTTTGAAGTAATGTATTTCCTCCAAGAATATTTTGATGATTTTTTATCTATAGTTTATTTAGCAAAGTCAAGAAATAATGTATTTTTTATTTTTTTAATGACGGGATAGAATTATAAAATCTTTACATTATTCGTTTCTCCAAACAATTATCACATTTCCTTCGAGTATATTTTGATTTGTTTTAAATGTTTATAAATATATCTTTTCCTCTTATAAGTATTATTAATACATTATTCTATGTAATTATCTATTAGTCATTTTGAATATATGTAATTGTATATTAGTAATTAATTTGTGATGTAGAAGGGAGATTTGTTAATGATTAATTTGCACTTTGCAATTCTTAATATTGTCCTTTTAGGTATTCACTAAATATATCTTGAAAATATTTTTTCTTAATAATCTACAACATCTAATGCATCTAATGCAAGCAGCCACATAAGATTAGAACTGAAATCAATGCATACAATGAAATAAATCAATTAATATTAGAAATCCAAATCTACATTGAAATAAATGCATTAGTTAATCCAAATCTACATTGAAATAAATGCATCTAATTAATCCAAATCTACATTGAAATAAATGCATCTAGTGCAAGCAATCAAATAGGATTAGAAATCAACATCTACACTTAAACCAATGCATCTAGAGAAAGTAATCAAATAGGATTAGAAATCAACATCTACACTCAAATCAATGCATCTAGAGCAAGCAATCAAATAGGATTAGAAATAAACGTTTGCACTAAAATTAATGCATCTACTGCAAACAATCAAATATAATTACAAATAAACATCTACATTGAAATCAATACATCTAGTGCAAGCAATCAAATAGGATTATTTATTATCATCTACACTAAAATTAATGTATCTTGTGCAAGAAATATTCTTCCCTCTCTCCCCCTTCCATATATATATATTATTATATATATAAATATATATATATAATATATTATATATCTTTCTTTGTCTCTCTATCTCACCTTCTCAAACACACATGCTATCTCTCTCCATATATATCTATCTCTCCCTCCCTCTATCTCTCTCTTCACCTCCTATCTATATCTTTATCTCCCTCTACCTCTCCATTGTCTCTCTATATCACCCCCAAAGCATACACACTCTTTCTCCATATCTATCTATCTCTCCCTCTCCCTCTCCCTCTCCCTCTCTGCCCCTTCTATTTCTCTTCCCTCCCACTCTCCTCTCTCCCTCTCCCTCTCTGCCCCTTTTATTTCTCTTCCCTCCCACTCTCCTCTCTCCCCTTCTCTCTTTACCTTATCACTCCCTCTCTCTCTCTCTATCTCCACCTTTCTCTTTCTATGTATTTTTTCTTACCTACCTCTCTCTCCCCCTCCAACTCACTCTCTCTCCCTCCCTTTCTCCTCTCTCTCATGTCCTCTCTCTCCCCCTTCCTCTCTCTCCCTTTCTCTCCCATCTCACTCTATCTTCCCCCCCCCACTTTCTCTTCAACCTCCAACTTTGTCACTATCTCCCTCCCTCTCTCCTCTCTCCTTCTCTCCCACCTTCCTTATATATCTCCTTCTTTATCTCTCTATCTCACCCCAAAACATAGACACTCTCTCTTGTCACTCCCTCTCTCTCTCTCCACTTTTCTCTCTCTATGTATTTCTTCTTCACTCCCTCTATCCCCCTCCAACTCCATCTCTATATCCCTCCCTCTCTCTTCCTCTCTCTCAAGTCCTCTCTTTGTTCCTTCACCTCTCTCCCTTTCTCTCCTACCTCCCTCTCTCTCCCCCCATCTCTCTCTCTCTCTGCCCTCTAACCTTGTCTCTATCTCTATCTCTTCCCTCCAACTTTGTCATCATCTCTCTCCCCCCTTCATCTTTGTGTCTACCCATATCTCTCTCTTACCCTTCTCTCACTCCTCTGTTTCTCTCTCTCTTCATTCCTCCTCTTCCCTCTCCTTCATTGTATCTCCTCCTCTCCCTTGTCACTCCCCTATCTCTCCACCTATATCACTCTATGTCTTTGTTCTTCCCTCCATATATATCTATAGTCAATATATATCATGATAAATTATTATATATTATAATATAACAAATTGAATATTATATTAAATTTAATATTGGATTAATCTAAAAGTAAGTAATGAATAAAATATAATTATTAATATTAATATAATATTAATATTATAAATATAAATTTGATTTAATGATGTGCTTTAACCTGGACATGATAGAAAAAAAATTGATAATTTAAAACTACATCAAATTAATATTTTCATATTAAACTTTGATGTGAATATTATGTCTTTAAAGATTTTCATATATCCCTAGGATATGGCTTTTCCTTTTAAAGATTCATTTTACAAATGTTTAGTTAAAAGAAATATTAAAAGATTTTGGAGCAATATTTTTTATTATTTGTGTTGAATTAACATTTTTCCTTTGATTTAAGAAATGGCATTGGCTTCAGTAAAGAGTAAAAATGCTTAAAATTTTACCTAATTTAGAATTTTAATGTGGTAAAGAAATATGTTAAAGGTAAATTTATGATCCATTCAAATTCACATATATGATAAAGGAATTATTAAAAGCATGAGATAATTTACTCTCCATTCAAATACATAGTTATATTTTAATAATTAATCTTAGTCCATTAATAAGAGTAAAAAGTTATATATAATTTAAGATTGGTCAACATTAACAAAAAATATTTTTATTATTTTTTGAGGACATGACATACTTACACATCGGGGTCACACTAGGCTGTAGAATGTGCCACTCGCAATGAATTGAACACATCTTTTACCATATATATTTCAGCTCTTGAGAAGAACAACAATTCTTCTCTTTGGTTGTACTATATAATATTTTATTTTAATTATGTTAATGCAAGTTACTAATAGAACCTAATTAGATTGGACCATATAAATGAGAAAGTGCGTATTGAGTTTGAAAAACAAAAATATTGTCAAATGATTGCATTTTTAAAATTATATATATAGTTGGGAGTTTAATATTACATTTAAAGTATAAAATTTGAAGCATTTAGATTTAAAAGATCAAAAATTTCTTTCATTCATATTGAATATAAAATTGAAAAAAAATTCACCTATCATATACTTATTTAATTAGTACACTTTCCAAAATTGTCTTTAACATTAAAGAAAATTTACATCCAATGGCACTTAGTTTTAAGTATTAAAAGCATCCTCCCTAAACTTAGAAATTGGTTCCAAAGAGGGATCAACATTATTCAGATTAGGAATATGTTAGAGGATTAAAATATACAAATTTATCAAAAGCCTGAGATGGTTAACATCCCAATTATTTCCCTTGTTGATTTTCCTTAAATTTTGATGCCACAAATGTCCAAATTTGTCCCTTTCCCTTTGTAATTGAGTTCAGTGGTATACTAGAACTTCCGTGGTGGTTGTTAAACTTGATGCCAGCTTATTATATTTTATTTGCATTTGAAGCATTTCCTCCTATAGGCCCTGGAGGTCCTGTTCAATTTTAACATGGGAGGTGCACTTAAACATTATATTTACATGCATTAGGCTCCAATCAACCTCAATTATTTTCTAGGTAAGAGAAAAACTCCTTATAGGTTGCACTTCTGTTATGAGTTCAAAGTTGCCAACATTCCAAACTACCTCTTATTCCCAAATGAAGACATCGTTGTTGTTGACTCCCTCCTATTTTAATTTGATTACTTGTTGAAAAGGTACAAAGCACATCCAAATTCAGAAGGGGGGAAAATCCATTGCTCTGCTGCTATCTATTTCCACTTGAGTAGTCTACTCCCTTATTTTTCTATCATGACCAAATACAACCTCATATCCTCATTAATCATTGTGAATAATTCACTACTCAAGTTTCCAACTCTCCACAAGGGCTTGGGGGATTGCATTAAACTAGATATCATCACCCTTATGCTTCTTCCTCCAACTCCTACATGGGAATGGACTGTATACACCAAACCAATGCTATCCCTTTGGGTGTGTAAGTGCCAAGAATGCATGACGTCCCACCATTGCATCATCATTGATATAAGATGACATCAAATCAAACTTAGGTCGAATTAAATTAGTCATCTCAACTCTTTTTACAACTACTCCAACCACTTTCCACATGTGTGCATAGAAGACATATTTACCATGGGTAAAAACAGTTTTGTATGGAGAAACCACATGACTCAACATGGATAATGCTAAGTTGAGTCCCCATCTATGCATGGCAAATAAATATGTATTGAAATCCTAATTTATTAAGGGAAAAGATGATAATCCTTTTGCCATTAACACTTAGAATGCCAAGGTCTAAAGATGATCCATGATGAGCCAAAAAATCAATTTCCTAGTTTTTATGTCGAAGAACATGAATATTGATTATACAACCATTGATTTGGTGAGAAATGGATCCTTTTAAAAATATTTATGAGTTTAAGATCCACTATGAAGGAACCTAAAATAAGATGGTGTATTATCAATCACAAATCTCCAGAGTCCACTATAAACAATTTCTAAAGGTTAAGAGCAAAGGCTTGAAGCAACCCCTAAAGAAGGGCATATGCTTCTGATTGATTATTTGTGTCCTATCCTAAACCTTAGAAAAATGAATGTTCAACTTGTAGATTGAGGCAATGATCACCCCCTTGCTCTTGCCACCCCTATGAGCATATTGAAAACATAATTGTGTTTAATTTTATTTTAGTTTTTTCCAATCTTTAGGATTGTTGGACTTAATTCATGTTCATGTATTTGGTCCAATTAAAGTTCTTTTTTGATTTATAAAGCTTTATATTGTGTCATTCATTTATTATTATTTGAAAATGATATGGGTATATTTTCCTCAAACTAAACTTGATATTTTTAGTCAATTTAAGGAGTTTACAACTATCTCAAAAAATCAAGTTGCTAGGAAGATTAAGGTGTTGAGGAATGATAATAGTGGTAATTTTTCTTTTGCAAATTTTGATAGATTTTAAATAAAATGGCATTGAAATACATAAGGAAATTCCATATCCTCCTCAACAATGTGGGGTTACAAAACATATGAATATAATATTGATGGAAAGAGTTAGGAGTATTCTTAGTAGAGCCAACTTAGAGAAGAAGTTTTCGGTAGAAGCAATTGCTACTAGATGTTACTTGATTAACATGTATCCCACATTAGTTCTTGCCAATAAGACCCCTATGGAGGTTTGGCCATGCAATGAGACCTCAATTTAGCATTTTTGTGTTTCTGGTTGTGAGGCATATGTGTCGGAAACAATACTAAGAGGGAGGGGTGAATTAGTATTATCAAATCAATAACTTTTTCATTTCCATAATCAGATTCATATATGCTACTTCAATTAAGAGAAATTGCGTGTACATGCAACTGTATTTAATGCAACTAGCGTATATCTAGCAAACTTATGATTCAGTTAATTCATCATATGTTGATCTTTAATCAGTGTATTAGTACTTCATTAATCATATAAATAGTAACCATGCGCAGTAAAAACAAAACAAATCATCACACATAAGAAACACACATGAACACCATGATTTAAGGTGGAAACCCAATGTGGGTGAAAACCACCTGTTGCAATTGTCTCTATCTTCCTTTTAATAAGAAACTTATTTTTGCAATATTTTGTACTGGTGCAGTCTAATACCAGTACACAGGCTTCTCCCTGCAGAAGGCTACAACCTTCTCTCGTTCTCTAGCTTCTTCTAGAAGGGAGCTACATCCCCCTAGCTCTTGTACTAGCTAATGTACTAGTATGTAGGTGCTGACCTATAGAAGGCTAAAACCTTCTCTTTTCTTCCAGGGACCACGTTTCATAAATTTTCAGACTTGATCCATAAATAACATCAATCAAATATCAAATATATCTGCATCAACCAATCTCCTTTGCACCAACCAAAAACTGAATCAAACAATCACTTCTCTAAATGTTGTAACTAGAATACAGTAACAGTAACAAGAACCCAAGCCAGAACCCATAACACTACAACAGCAATCAGAAGTAGCTAAAGCATAATTTATGAGATGTATGCTACTTCAATGTGACGAACCTACGTGCATACACATTTGTATCAAGGAAAACCTGCGTATACGCACTTTTGAAATGTCAAACCAACATGTATACACACCTTTGCTATAAGGAACATGCGTACAGATCTATAAATGATGATTTAACCTTTACAATTATTCAGACATCAGATATGCCCAGATCATCATATTTATAGACTACGACATGCGCCAATTATTAAGACAAAAGATCAAAACCATACAAAGATACTTCTCTTCAAGCCTTAAGATCTTGACCCATCAATAGAACTTATCATTCATCAAGTGCTCAGGTTCATCCTTTATTCAGATCCAGCTATGCACCATAACCCAATAACTTGTAACCTAGATCTTGCTCTTCATTAGATATACAATTCGTAAATTCCCTTGCCAAATGATCTTATCCTCCTTTTATAGTCCTAGGCCTTACTCAATACCATGGTCCACACCACTTAGAATCAATACCTTGGTCCAAATACCTGGGATCAACACTTCGGACAAGATACCTTGGACCAATACCATGGGTCACATTATCATGGACCAAATACCACAGAACAAAACCAAGTTTTCCAACATGTACGTGCCTTTCCTTCCGTGAAAGTGTGTGTGTACACATATGTGCCTTTTAGTTCGCTAACCCGCGTGTACACGCGGCTTGGTCAATGGGAACTTGCATATACCTTTCTTTCTTCATTCTGCGAGCCTGAACTGTGATCTATCATTTGTGAGAGTTTCCATCAAGGAAAACACCTGAGTCATAGCACCAAATCTGTGTCATAATGCCAATAATCTCCCCCTTTGGACTTGATGGCAACCCCAAGTCACTCTCCCCCTTTGTCATCAAATATATCTACATCAACCAATCTCCTTTGCACCAACCAAAAACTGAATCAAACAATCACTTCTCTAAATGTTGTAACCAGAATACAGTAACAATAACTAGAACCCAAGCCAGAACCCAGAACACTGCAACAACAATCAGAAGTAGCTAAAGCATATTTTATGAGGTGTACACTACTTCAATGTGACGAACCTACATGCATATGCATTTGTATCAAAGAAAACCTGCATATACACACTTTTGAAATGCTGAACCAGCGTGTATACGCACCTTTGCCATAAGGAACCTGCATACAGATATGTAAATGATGATTTAACCTTTACAATTATTCAGCATCAGATATACCCAGATCATCATATTTACAGATTACAATATGCACCAATTATTAAGATAAAAGATCAAAACCACACAAAGATACTTCTCTTCAAGCCTTAAGATCTTGACCCATCAATAGAACTTATCCTTCATCAAGCACTCAGGTTCATCCTTGATTCAGATCTAGCTGTGTACCATAACCCAATAACCTGTAATCTAGATCTTGCTCTTCATTAGATATACAATTCCTAAGTGCCCTTGCCTAATGATCTTCTCCTCCTTTTATAGTCCTAGGCCTTACTCAATACCATGGTCAAAAACCACTTAGAATCAATACCTTGGTCCAAATACTTGGGGTCAACACTTCAGACAAGATACCTTGGACCAATACCATGGGTCACAATACCATGGACCAAATACCACAAACCAAAACCAAGTTTTCCAACATGTACACGCCTTTCCTTCCATGAAAGTGCATGTGTACGCATACGCGCCTTTTAGTCTACTAACCCATGCGTACACGTGGCTTGGTCAATGGGAACCTGCATATGCCTTTCTTTCTTCATTCTGCGAGCCTGAACTGTGATTTGTCAACTGTGAGAGTTGCCATCAAGGACAAAACCTCAGTCATAGCGCCAAATCTGTGTCATAATGCCAACAATATGCTCTTGTGCCTAGGGAGAAGCAGTTGAAGTTGGATAACAAGGCTATAAAATGTATCTTTATCGACCATGATTTTGGTGTGAAAGGGTACAATCTTTGGGATCTTATGGATGGAAAAGTTGTGTATATAAATAATGTTATTTTTAGAGAAGTTAATCCTTACTTCATAATGGTGTAGATAGAAAGACGATGAGAAGAAGTTAGTCATTCAATTACCACCCAAGACCAAGAAAGCTAAACTAGAAAATGAATAAGAAGTCCATGATGGACCCAATGAGGAGGAATGTTTAGAGAGTTGAAAAGAGGAAGAAGAAACTCCACCTCAAACTTTAAGGAGATCTACTAAACAAGGAAGTCAACTAGACATGCAGTTTGTCTAATTTTAGATGTTTATTAGCTTTATTTTCTAGCTTTGATGATCCTATAATTATGAAATATGCAATCAATATGGAAGATAAGGAGTCCTGGAGACTAGCCATGGATGAAGAAATGGCTACACTCAAGAAGAAGGATGCATGGATCATGGTATAATTGTTGATGGAAAAAAACCTATTTGATGTAAATGAGTGTTCAAAAGAAAGATAAGTTTCAATGGTGATGTTGAAAGACATAAGGTAAGGTTGGTTGCAAAAGGATATTCCTAAGTTCAGGGGATAGAATTTGGAGATATTTTTTCCTTAGTTTCTATGTTAATATTTATTTGGCTCATATTATTTGTAGCACTAGATTTTGATTTAGAGATATAACAAATGGATGTGAAAACAACATTTCTACATGATGACTTAAAGGAGGAGATTTATATGACATGGCCATAGAACTATGTTGAAAAAGGTAAAGAATCATTGGTTTGTAAGTAAAAAAAAAAAATCTCTATGTAATATCAATCAATATCCTAGAATGTGATTTCAAAAGATTGATTCTTTTGTGTTAGAATTAAGACATATGAGATCCACATCAAACCACTATGTGTATTACAAACAAGATGATACCTTTTCATTTTTATCACCCTATATGTAGATAATATATTATTCTTTGGTAAAAGCAAGGATGTGATTTGTGATTTGAAGTCTCAAGTTTTAACATAATTTGATATGACTGACTTAGGGAATGAAAAGCATATCTTATAGATTAGGAGAGATAGAGAAAACACAAAACTTTGGTAGAGCCTAAGTAAGTATGTAAACTCTATTCTGCAACATTTTCTCATGGTAGATTGTAGACCAATGAGTGTTCTACTTTCAACAAGAACTAAGATTTTTAGTTGATTAGTGTCCTACAACACTCAAAGACATGGAGGATATAACTTCTCCTCATGCTAGTGCAATTGGTAATTTGATGTATGCTATGGTTTATACTAGACCAAACATTGCTCAAGTAGTGGGAATCTTGATTCTATTCATGGCTAATCTTGGACATGAACATTGAGCTACAATGAAGAGGGTCTTTAGGTATTTGTGAGGTACTTTTGAATGTTCCTTTTGATGTCATAGTGATGTTTCAAAGGACCCACACTTAGTGGATGCACATGGTTATGTGGATTTTATTTGGAAATGGGATGTAGATAGAAGGAGATTTATGAGCATATATGTGTTTTGATGGGTTGGTGTAGTAAGTTGGATAAGAAAGTGAAATGAAATGGTATCCTTGTTAGTTGTAGAGGTTACAGAGTATATGGAAATTACCTGTAATCATAATGAGGTCATTTGTCTTATGACAATGTGTTTAGAACTAGGGATATGTCAGAGAGCTATTACAATTTGATGTGATCATAAAAATGTCATTTTTTTTGTTAAGAACTCAACCATTCATGCAAAGACAAAGCATCCATGTTTCCAATACTATTTCATTAGGGACATAATATAGGATAGGGAGGTGATACTAGAGAAAGTTAACGCTTTGTATAATGAAGTAGATGCATTGATAAAATTGGTGAGCACAGGAAATTTAAGTGTCGTTGTGAGTTTATGGGACTTATGGCCACGAACAGTTATCTCACACTTTAGTGTAGTCTCCCTTATACTATTGCAAGGTAGATGACGAGTGGGAGAAAGTTGGGATATCATACACCTTGCAATCTCATAGCAAAGAAGGTAATGATTGCAAGGCAATGGAAGGGAACTGGTGTCATGGATAAATGTAGAGCAATAACAGAGAATAAATGTAGAGTATTGGAAAATAATTAATGTAGAGCACCAGAATAAAATTAATGATCTACAATAGTTGGCCAATTACTTGCTTGTGATTTCTAGTGTGTAGACTCTCAAAAGCCATAAATGATTTATGCTTTTGCTATGTTTATTTATTTTGTGTTGGGTTGGAGGAAACAAAAAAGTAACTTTTCACTTCATGTTATGATTCCAAAATTTCTCTATAACCCTCGTGCTACCCATTGAACACTCTTGTTGAGATTACAAAGGTTGTATTCTAACCATTTAGTTGTTATATCATACTTTGAGTGTGCTTTATAGTGAGGTTTTTCTTGTTGCCTCTTTTATTTGTTTGCAATTTGTTTTATTTAAAGTTTTTGCACATTCTTCTCTAATGAATTAATGAAGTGTATGATTCACATCATTTTTCTCATGGATTAGTGAAGTGTATTATGCACTTGTGTTTCCTTCCATGCAATACACCTTATCCAATCTCCACTATAATCATGTATTTAATGTAAAAGCACAAGATAATTAACATGATTAACGAGAAATTTTCTATCACTATTTTCATTAAGAAATGCTATTCAATGTTCAAAATAAATTGAAATGAAATGTTATTGTAAAGAATATGATAAAAAATATAAATATTATTGAAAACACCCTTATAACTAAATTTAATATGTGAAAGTAAAATAGTTAAATGACTAAAAATAATAATTAATAAAATTAATTATTACCAAAAAAACCTTTGCTTTATTACTTATAAAAATAAAAGATTATATCAAGTTCAAAAGTAAATTCCAAAATAGTAAAAAATCTCCCATATATTATAAAAACATATAACAAATTAATAATTAATCATTTAATTGATAAACCAAAATTAATATTAATAAATGATACAATCTGCCATTATCAATGATATAATAATAATAAAATTAAATATTATAAATATAGATAAATTGATTTTATAATAAACCATATCAAGAATATTTTTTTTGGGTGAATTAGAGACTTTATATTACTCATAAAAATTCAATTACATAATTATCAATGGGCCCACAAAGGGAGCACCAAGACTCAGCTCTCGACCATTGTCACTTAGACACACCGCTGAAAAATTTAAAATAAAATACTAGTACATCAGGGCCATACAAGGCTTGGAAACTTCCCCAAAAAAATTACAAAGTGAAGCTAGAGAAATGACCATAGAGGGGCATCTAAAGAAAGTACCCACACCAATAACCCCCTTATATTACATGTAAAATGATCAATACGCCGCGACTGAAGAAAACATAGTGCCACATCTAAAATTGTCGACCCATTAAAGTACAAACCACCATCACCAGTCCAAAAAAAATAGACGTATATCACCTTACGCTTCATACAAGATATGAGCAAGAAAACAATAAAGACTAGCAAAGAGAAACATAAACCTCCCTCAAAAGCATACAACCTCGACCTTGTTATGTTGTCTTAATCCGTTAAACCAAAGGCCATCCTAGGACCCACCAAACAAAAAACCAAAAA
>APFE031402902.1:0-11369 GCA_000404065.3 Pinus taeda
AAAGACTACAAAATATCATGAATGATGAAGAAAGATCACGAAATACCAAAGATCACAAAGGATGAAAAAATAATGTAAAAGGGGATGAAAAATCATGAAACTTATGAAGAAACATTGTGAAACATCCTAAAAGATGATGAAAGACCATGAAAGATCGCAAAAAATCATGAAAGATGAAAAAAGATCAAGAACGATGACGAAAGACCGCGAAAGATGATGAAAAATCACAAAAGATGAAAAAACATCATGAGATATCATGAAACATCATGAAAGATCCCAAAAGATGTCCAAAAATCATGAAAGATCATAAAAGATGATGAAAATTTACAAAAGAATGCAAAATATCACAAAATATGAAGAAGTATCATGAAAGATTGTGAAATACCGCGAAATATAACGAAAGATCACGAAAGATGACAAGATATGTTGAAAGATCATGAAAGATGAATAAAATTCACGAAAGATGAAGAAAAACCACAAAATATGATGAAAGATTGTGAAATACCATAAAAGATCGCAAAATATGATTACGGATCATGAAAAGTTACAAAAGACAATGAAAGATCGCAAAAGATGAAGAAATATTGCAAAATATCATGAAAGTCAAAGAAAGACCGTTGAACATCGTAAAATATGACAAAAACTCACAAAAGATTGTGAAATACCATGAAACATCTTAAAAGATGACAAAATATTTTGAAAGATAAAGAAAAATCAATAAATATCACGAAAGATTGCAAGAGATCATGAAACATCCTAAAAGATGACAAAAGATCATGAAAGATCGCAAAAGATAATGAAAGATGATGAAAAATCGCAAAAAACGCAAAATATCATAAAAGATAAAGAAATATCATGAAATATCATGAAATACCACGAAATATCACGAAAGAAGACAAAAGATCTTGAAAGATGACAAAAGATCATGAAAGAAGATGAAAAATCGTGAAAGATGACGGGTAGCGCGAAAGATGACAAAAGATTGTGAAAGATGACGAAAAATCATGAAAGATGACAAAAAATCATGAAAGATGATGAAAGATCACAAAAGATGACAAAAGATCTTGAATGATCCTAAAAAATCACCAAAGATGTTGAAAGATTGTGAAAGATGTTGAAAGATTGTGAAAGATGACGAAAGATCGAGAAAGATGACATAAGATGACGAAAGATAGCGAAAATTAACGAAATATTGCAAAAGATCACGAAAAATCATAAAAGACCATAAAAGATCGCAAAAGATGATGAAGTATCATGAAAAGTGACAAAAGACCAAGAAAGATTGGAAAAGATGATGAAAGATAACAAAAAATCGTGAAAGATGTAGAAAGATCGCGAAAGATTATGAAAGATCGCAAAAGATGACAAAAGACCATGAAACATTCTAAATTAAGACAAAAACTAGTGAAACATTGTGAAAAACCATAAAACATCCTAAACGGCGATGAAATATCTTCAAAGATCATGAAATATTGCGAAAGATGATGAAAAATCACCAAAGATGACGAAAGATCATAAAAGATCACAAAAGATTGTGAAAGAACATGAAACATCCTAAAAGATGATAAAAGATCATGAAACATTGCAAAAGATTATGAAAGATAACTAAAAACCACAAAAGAACGAAACCTATCACAAAACATGAAGAAATATCATGAAAGATAGCAAAAGATCATGAAAGATAACAAAAGATGACGAAAGATCGTGAAAAATGACGAAAAATTATGAAAGATGATGGAAAAGCACGAAAGATGATGAAAGAGTGTGAAAGATGACAGATAATCACGAAAGATCTTGAAAGACCATGAAATATGACAAATGGTCCAAAAAAATCACGAAATATGTTGAAAGATCGGGAAACATGACAAAAGATTACAAAAGATGACGAAAGGTCACGAAAGATTGCAAAAGTTCATGAAACGTGACAAAAGATAACGAAAAATCATGAAAGATCGCAAAAGATGATGAAATAATGTGAAAGATGACGAAAAATCATAAACTTATGAAGAAACATCGTTAAAGATCACAAAAGATCATGAAACATCCTAAAATATGATGAAAGATCATGAAATACTTCAATAGATCAGAAAATGTGATAGAAGGATCTGAAAGATGACGAAAGATCATGAAAGGCCATAAAAGATAAAAAAAATATCATGAAAAATGACGAAATACTCAAAAATAAACTCTCTTACTCAATGCTTTCACTACTAAACCTGCATTTGCAAAATTGGTTATGTGGGCAAAATAGTCTATCAAATCATCTTTAACATTGAAAAAGAAGAGTTGTAAGTTAAATTCAGGTACAAACACATCCATGAGCACTTAAATTAGCAAATCCGTGAGCACTTAAATTAGCAAAGTCATTAAATGAAGGAAGTAACTTGTAGAATCGCAACCAGATGAAGTCTGGTCTGCAGTTATGTGATCAGGGAAGAAGAGCTTTTACAGTGGTAGAAACAGTTTCAAGAGGCACACCATTGCAGCCACATCACACAATACACATAGGAGGAGGAGACGAATACCACCTCTGGCAGCGAATTTAACATTATATTAGTGGAAGAGACCACTGTGAAGCCACCTAATCTGGTGCAAAATTTTATTGCATTATTGTTAGGATCTAAGCCCAAAGACTCGTGTAATGATAATTTTATGCAAAATATTAGTTCCCATTAAACCTTCATTAAATCTTCTAACTTCTTACGTTGTTGCCAACTGGGGCTTGTAATTTATACTTAAATAACATTATCTGTGGTATTTAAGGTATTCTAATATTGAAACAGTTTGTGAAAATGAGGAAAAAGATTTTTCCTGCAATTTACTAGCTCCTCTCATGTGAGAATTGAAGGTCTAATGGCCTGGCAGACATTTTCCCATTAAGCTGCCTTAATTAAAAGAATTATCTGCATTTCTCTGAGGATTGCTTCACTTATACCATTATATTGGTAACAATGCTGAAATGATGCTATAATGTCATTTGCATTTTTAATAAAAAAAACTTAATTGCATTTTGTTTCCTGTTTCAATGGAGTCATATGTCCTTTTATTTAGGTTCAACCATTGGCAAGCCTGTCGAAGGAATTGGTAGGAACTGAATTTTGTGCAATTTCTTATCTGCATACTTAAATCTCTCATGGCCATTCCAAATAGACTACAGTTAGTGTAGTGAGAAAAAATATGGAAAACCCAACCTTGATAGTTTGAAAAACCCTCATATTTTCTTTTATGAAATCTGGATACAACTTGTTTCTATGCATTGTGTAACAAATGCATATGATATTTGGTGAGAAACCTCTAAAAATATATAGTAATTTCTCTCAATAATTTTTCAGAAAGAATCAAAATTTAAAGAGTACTCTCTAGAATCTAGAAAGAATCAAAATTTAGAGAGTACTCTCTACAATCTATAATTCTCCAAAAAGGATCGAAATTTACAGAGTACTCTCTAGAATGTATAACACTCTAGCCTGAAGAGTCCATTGGATGCAATATGTTACTATATAATTTGTGAGAATTCACTGGAGTGCCGTATGTCATTTGTAGAAATAATTTGTCAGAATTAAATATGCTAATGCATTTGAAATATTTTAGACGACTCTTCTAATATAAGTAATTAAACAAGCTAACACCTTTAAAACATGTTTTACAAGATTAAGATTATACTTTTCTATAGAATAACAAGTTACAACACCTTTCTCTGTGTATAGAGTTAGTGTAGTGAGAAAAAATATGGAAAACTCCACTGTGATAATTTGCAAAACCCTGATATATATTTTTATGAAATCTAGATACAACTTGTTTCCATGCGTTATGTAACAGATGTATATGATATCTGGCGAGAGCCCTTTAGAAATATATAGTGATTTATTTCAATAATCCCTTTTAGAAATGATATAAATTTAGAGAGTACTATCTCGAATCTATAATCCTCCAGAATTTTTATTTTCAATGCATCAGATCAGGAAGAGTTTGATATACAGGATAGGAAATAGTTTGATATACAGGATAGGAAATATACTTGGGGGGAATCTGGTGTGGCAGAGATGTGTAACCTGCATTGTTCCAGTCTTGATATAAAACCAACGATGGCCAAATTTTATATCTCGACACAATTGTAGGCTAAGATGTGTTAGAGCTATCATTCGATTCATTACTTCCATGCGTAGAACTAGTAGTGATGATTCTTTATCTGTGGTTTTTTTGACAATACAACAATAGTTGCTGTAGAAATGCAAGAGATGAAGTCAATCCTACAGTCGCTATTTTGAAGAAAATGGCACAAATTGGTAATGCCTCTTTTCAACATAGTCTTGATGAGGTACAGCTAGCATGAAGGTTTCAGGATTTAACGACTAGTCTGAAGCCTGTTGCAGCGTTAATCTGATGATGGTTCTTCTCAATTTTGACGGGCAGGAATTGCAATGATAATGTTTTAATAAAAAAATGACTAAATTTACACTGAGATGTCAGATGGTTATGTTTTTAATCTGTGATCATTCCAAGAACATTGCAGACTCCCCAAGTTCTATGTAAAAATGCTGGTTTATGGCTTACTCTGTAGGGTTCCGTAAGGCTCTCGTTCGTGGAAGGTGATTGATAATCAAAATGAGTACTAAATCGTTCCATGTCAAAATTCCTCTTTTTCAAGAGTCGTTTCTGAGTGGTCTTGAAACGAGCGTGGAAGAAACCCTCAAATGTGGGATCAGTCAAAGTCGTAAGGAAAAACGCATAGCTTGCTAGGAAATAAGTAGAGGTGAGAAAGAAACAGATAGGTTCCATCACATCCCATGACAGCTCCCAGAACGTAAGCCACATTAAATACGCTGTCTGTGAAATCATGAAGCCTAACCCGCCCCATAGCTCTCGGCCGACTATTTTCTTGGCCTCCCCATCAATTTCGGCCTTCAGCTTCTCCATCTCCTCTACCTCTTCCCTGAGAGGATTGAACAAAGGCAGCAAGGTGCAAAAAAAAGGGGCAAAAGTGTTAGAAACCCTAACGAGAACAAGAAGTTAGAAACCCTAACGAAAACAAAAACTTCTAAACCAACAGAAGCTTCACCGGTTCCAAGGTTGAATTCAGTACCTGCTCGGGCAGGAGATACACATAGTCACAGGAGATACACACAGTCGCCGACTATGAAAACCTGACCGGATTTATCAAGCGATTTCACCACTTCCTTACCATGCTCCTCACCCGTGGAGTCCATACAAATATGCAATAATTCTTTACCAGAAATACACGCATTGGGAATCTAGCGCAATGTTCTTTTAAGGTCATATATCTGGACGAGCCTCAGCAGTCTCCTCTTTTCCTCCGCAGGCATCTGTTCCCCCGGCGGACGGAAATCCAGACGCAGGTGGTCTCCTGCAGTGTTATTCAAATTTTTCATTTCATCTGCCCAGCAACTTTCTTTCATTTCATCTACCCAGCGACTGTCTAACTGCCCGGTCTCATCGGTATCTCTAATCAATTGGACAGATTCCTTTCACTTTCACACAGCGAAAATTAGTTTGACATATGTACGCAAAATAGACGTCAACTACGCCTATGGAGAAAACCCATTGAAGTGATTTCGATCCGTCGTCTGCAGCTTCTTTCCCTCACAGAGTTCTTTCACCCTTACACTCTTTTACAAAATTCTTTCACTTCTACACAACGAAATTAGTTTGACATCGGTACGCAAAATAAACGTCCACTATGCCTGTCCAGAAGACCTACCGAAGTGATTTTGATCCGCCGCTGTGAATTTTTGCAGTTGCCGAAGATGAGAGAGAAACAATGGTTACTTGAGTATGGCAAGCGCTGGTAATTTGAAAAGTTTGTTATGAAAACCAGATATTTGATCCAACGAAAGAAATTATGCGAATCATCTAACATCAAATCAGACTGAGCATAATGTGACAGCAAAGACCACCGGCAAGTTCATCCCAGAGGGAACGCTTTACGGTGTAATTATAAAAAAATTGACAGAGCATAATTTCTAAAACTGCATAAAATTTTGACTTCAATGAACACACGTCATTTCTTGAATTCATTCTACCTTGAGTTCTGCAATTTGAGAGGGTTATGCCATTTGTCAAATTAACTCTACTTTGGAGCCAAGTCCCAGCCTTGCCATTATCCCAATATGCGTCCCCCAAATCTGGTGCAAAAGTTTATTGCATTCTTGTTAGGATCTCAGCCCAAAGACTCGTGTAATGGTAATTTTATGCAAAATATTAGTTCACCTTAAACCTTCATTGAATCTTCTAATGTCTTAGGTTGTTGCCAACGGAGGCTTGTAATTTATCCTTGAAATAACATTATTGGTGGTATTTAACGTATTCTAATCTTGAAAAAGTTTGTGAAAAGAAAAAGATTTTGTCTTGATGATATGGATGGGACAAAATTCCCCCGGATCCACATCATGGTCATTTTAGGCTTCAAAATATTCACAATGTTGTTCTTCATCTTCATTTTGATTTCGATTTAACAGAAAAACAGTCTACAAAACCAAAACACTTGATGCGCTTCCTTACTCACCCATAGTCATCATCATGGTCATTTTAGGCTTCAGTATATTCACAATGTTGTTCTTCATCTTCATTTTGCATTCGATTTAACAGACAAACGGTCTACATAACCAGAACACTTGATGCACTTCTTTACTCAACCAGTCATATGTCACTTAACTCTACTTGGGAGCCAAGTCCCAACCTTTCCGCTATACCAATATGCGTCCCCAAAATCTGGTACAAATGTTTATTGCATTATTGGTATGATCTCAACCCAAAAACTCGTGCAATGATAATTTTATGCAAAATATCAGTTCACCTTAAAGTTTAAACCTTCATTAAATCTTCTAACTTCTTAGGCTGTTGCCAACTCGGGCTTGTAATTTATACTTGAAATAACATTATTTGTGGTATTTAAGGTATTCTAATCTTGAAACAGTTTGTGAAAATGAGGAAAAGGATTCTGGTTGCAATTTACTGGCTCCTCTCATGTGAGAATTGAAGGTCTAATGGTTTGGCAGACATTTTCCCATTAAGCTGCCTTAATTAAAAGAATTATCTGCATTATAGGCTACCAACTATGCAAAAAAGAAATGTAATAAAACGCTTAGGCAATAACTTTTGTCAGAGCTGCTAGCACTGCTTTTCGTGTGGGAAGAGCAGGGATTGCCCCCTATCAGTAATCGTAATTGCACCACGGGCATTTGCAAACTTCAATTCCTCTCTCAGGTCCTCTTCTTTCTACACAAAACAAGACATTTGTTAGTCATTTCATTAGGAATTCAAATTTATTGAATAAGACTCATTTCAAAATGCTCGTGATCATGATTCCAAATAATGTTGCATATGTTTTATTTACTACTATTTATGATTGAACCGAACCTGCAATAAAGTGAGGTCCTTAGCCAATTGACTAAGAATCCCACTCACAAACGCATCTCCAGCACCATTGGTGTCTACAGCTTGCACTGCCAGGCCTTCCACTCTTCCGCTAAAATCCCAATACACATTAATCACCACATATATAATTATTTTACTTTGACTACTGTCGTAAAGCTGCCAGTCCTTATTAGTGCCAATTACAGATTCAAAGAAATAACGTGGAAATGCTCTAATATCAAATATAAAGGATTTCCAAGTGTGTGGTAAATTATGTCGTTGCAAACCCAAAAAAATTCCCTTTATCCAACAATTTAATAAAAACTTCATATGGAGATTACTTTGCCTAAAAGTATTGTTCTCTTATATTAGTAGTAATCAACATTAAAATGGAAAGACTTTATAACCAAATATACAAGATTTCAAAGAGTCTGGTAAGTTCTCTGGCTGCAACTTCAGAAATATGCAAACCCAAAAATAAACTCTCTTACTCAATGCTTTCACTACTAAACCTGCATTTGCAAAATTGGTTATGTGGGCAAAATAGTCTATCAAATCATCTTTAACATTGAAAAAGAAGAGTTGTAAGTTAAATTCAGGTACAAACACATCCGTGAGCACTTAAATTAGCAAATCCGTGAGCACTTAAATTAGCAAAGTCGTTAAATGAAGGAAGTAACTTGTAGAATCGCAACCAGATGAAGTCTGGTCTGCAGTTATGTGATCAGGGAAGAAGAGCTTTTACAGTGGTAGAAACAGTTTCAAGAGGCACACCATTGCAGCCACATCACACAATACACATAGGAGGAGGAGACGAATACCACCTCTGGCAGCGAATTTAACATTATATTAGTGGAAGAGACCACTGTGAAGCCACCTAATCTGGTGCAAAATTTTATTGCATTATTGTTAGGATCTAAGCCCAAAGACTCGTGTAATGATAATTTTATGCAAAATATTAGTTCCCATTAAACCTTCATTAAATCTTCTAACTTCTTACGTTGTTGCCAACTGGGGCTTGTAATTTATACTTAAATAACATTATCTGTGGTATTTAAGGTATTCTAATATTGAAACAGTTTGTGAAAATGAGGAAAAAGATTTTTCCTGCAATTTACTAGCTCCTCTCATGTGAGAATTGAAGGTCTAATGGCCTAGCTCCTCTCATGTGAGAATTGAAGGTCTAATGGCCTGGCAGACATTTTCCCATTAAGCTGCCTTAATTAAAAGAATTATCTGCATTTCTCTGAGGATTGCTTCACTTATACCATTATATTGGTAACAATGCTGAAATGATGCTATAATGTCATTTGCATTTTTAATTAAAAAAACTTAATTGCATTTTGTTGCCTGTTTCAGTGGAGTCATATGTCCTTTTATTTAGGTTCAACCATTGGCAAGCCTGTCGAAGGAATTGGTAGGAACTGAATTTTGTGCAATTTCTTATCTGCATACTTAAATCTCTCATGGCCATTCCAAATAGACTACAGTTAGTGTAGTGAGAAAAAATATGGAAAACCCAACCTTGATAGTTTGAAAAACCCTCATATTTTCTTTTATGAAATCTGGATACAACTTGTTTCTATGCATTGTGTAACAAATGTATATGATATTTGGTGAGAAACCTCTAAAAATATATAGTAATTTCTCTCAATAATTTTTCAGAAAGAATCAAAATTTAAAGAGTACTCTCTAGAATCTAGAAAGAATCAAAATTTAGAGAGTACTCTCTACAATCTATACTTCTCCAAAAAGGATCGAAATTTACCGAGTACTCTCTAGAATGTATAACACTCTAGCCTGAAGAGTCCATTGGATGCAATATGTTACTATATAATTTGTGAGAATTCACTGGAATGCCGTATGTCATTTGTAGAAATAATTTGTCAGAATTAAATATGCTAATGCATTTGAAATATTTAGATGACTCTTCTAATATAAGTAATTAAACAAGCTAACACCTTTAAAACATGTTTTACAAGATTAAGATTATACTTTTCTATAGAATAACAAGTTACAACACCTTTCTCTGTGTATAGAGTTAGTGTAGTGAGAAAAAATATGGAAAACTCCACTGTGATAATTTGCAAAACCCTGATATATATTTTTATGAAATCTAGATACATCTTGTTTCCATGCGTTGTGTAACAGATGTATATGATATCTGGCGAGAGCCCTTTAGAAATATATAGTGATTTCTTTCAATAATCCCTTTTAGAAATGATATAAATTTAGAGAGTACTCTCTCGAATCTATAATCCTCCAGAATTTTTATTTTCAATGCATCAGATCAGGAAGAGTTTGATATACAGGATAGGAAATAGTTTGATATACAGGATAGGAAATATACTTGGGGGGAATCTGGTGTGGCAGAGATGTGTAACCTGCATTGTTCCAGTCTTGATATAAAACCAACGATGGCCAAATTTTATATCTCGACACAATTGTAGGCTAAGCTGTGTTAGAGCTATCGTTCGATTCATTACTGCCATGCGTAGAACTAGTAGTGATGATTCTTTATCTGTGTTTTTTTTGACAATACAACAATAGTTGTTGTAGAAATGCAAGAGATGAAGTCAGTCCTACTGTCGCTATTTTGAAGAAAATGGCACAAATTGGTAATGCCTCTTTTCAACATAGTCTTGATGAAGTGCAGCTAGCATGAAGGTTTCAGGATTTAACGACTAGTCTGAAGCCTGTTGCAGCGTTAATCTGATGATGGTTCTTCTCAATTTTGACGGGCAGGAATTGCAATGATAATGTTTTAATAAAAAAATGACTAAATTTACACTGAGATGTTAGATGGTTATGTTTTTAATCTGTGATCATTCCAAGAACATTGCAGACTCCCCAATTTCTATGTAAAAATGTTGGTTTATGGCTTACTCTGTAGGGTTCCGTAAGGCTCTCGTTCGTGGAAGGTGATTGATAATCAAAATGAGTACTAAATCGTTCCATGTCAAAATTCCTCTTTTTCAAGAGTCATTTCTGAGTGGTCTTGAAACGAGCGTGGAAGAAACCCTCAAATGTGGGATCAGTCAAAGTCGTAAGGAAAAACGCATAGCTTGCTAGGAAATAAGTAGAGGTGAGAAAGAAACAGATAGGTTCCATCACATCCCATGACAGCTCCCAGAACGTAAGCCACATTAAATACGCTGTCTGTAAAATCATGAAGCCTAACCCGCCCCATAGCTCTCGGCCGACTATTTTCTTGGCCTCCCCATCAATTTCGGCCTTCAGCTTCTCCATCTCCTCTACCTCTTCCCTGAGAGGATTGAACAGAGGCAGCAAGGTGCAAAAAAAAGGGGCAAAAGTGTTAGAAACCCTAACGAGAACAAGAAGTTAGAAACCCTAACGAAAACAAAAACTTCTAAACCAACAGAAGCTTCACCGGTTCCAAGGTCGAATTTAGTACCTGCTCGGGCAGGAGATACACATAGTCGCAGGAGATACACACAGTCGCCGACTATGAAAACCTGACCGGATTTATCAAGCGATTTCACCACTTCCTTACCATGCTCCTCACCCGTGGAGTCCATACAAATCTGCAATAATTCTTTACCAAAAATAAACGCATTGGGAATCTGGCGCAGTGTTCCTTTAAGGTCATATATCTGGACGAGCCTCAGCAGTCTCCTCTTTTCCTCCGCAGGCATCCGTTCCCCCGGCAGACGGAAATCCAGACGCAGGTGGTCTCCTGCAGTGTTATTCAAATTTTTCATTTCATCTTCCCAGCAACTGTCTTTCATTTCATCTGCCCAGCAACTGTCTAACTGCCCAGTCTCATCGGTATCTCTAATCAATTGGATGGATGAGATTATTTTCATCATCTAACACTTAAATCAAAGGCTCAGAAATGTACACGTAACCCAAGCGGAAAGTTGATTTCAAAGGGAAACGCCTTACTGCGTAAATATCACAAAAAATTAAGAAATATCATGAAATATCACAAAAGACCACAAAAGATAACAAAAGATATTGAAAAATGAAGAAAG
>APFE031402906.1:0-10377 GCA_000404065.3 Pinus taeda
CAGTCATCTATCTTTATTAATCAGAAAATAGAGTAAGGTACAACTGAAGTCCTGACGCTGAGTCCTTCTCTAGAGGGTCCAGCCAGCATATCTTCCAAGCATTCGCCTTTGAAGCAAATCTCCCAAGTCAAGAGGTCTCTCTCTCACATACAAGGCAACAAGCTCATGACCTTCCTCAAGCTCAAAGCAATCCTCACACAACACACCAAATGCCTACAAAAAGCAGCACTAAAATGCACTAAGAATTCCTCAATCAAAGTCTATATGTTCCAAACTAGCTGCTCATGGGCAATGGAGGAGGCTTATAAAGGAGAAGGAGTCTCCATGAATAGGTAAAGGATGAGCTTTCCCCAAAGATAAGTGGATGGTCAGTCGAACAGACATGCCAGACAAAGGATGGTGACCTCAATAATGCTAACAACCAAGTCTGGAGGGATCTAGAAGGCTGGTTGTTAGAACAAATTCGCCCAAACAGGATCAGCGCGGGTGAAACACTGGGCTGGCGCGCTGACATCGCAGACCAACTACAGAGAAGTTCTGGTCAGCGCTCAACAGGACAAACGGAGGGTGCGCTGTCCATAAAAATGGGACCAGCGCGGAAAAGACGTGTGCTTCCGCGCTGGCATCGCGACAGCAACACTGACCTCCGCCTGTCAGCGCGGTTATTTGATTGACAGACGCGATGATTCATTTAACTTAGGCAAAGAGGGTTTTTTATCCATTTTGAGGAGCATGAGTATAGGTGAATGTGGTTTATAGCACAGTAGGGAGACTGACATGATGGCAGTGACATTTTACTGTGTAACAGATATAGTTAGACATAATGATGTTAGTAATGTAACATAGACTTAAAAATAAGATGAACGTACTTTTTATATTGAGAGCTTATTTTATTTTTTATTTTATAAGATGTGTAGTCTAAGACATACTTGGAGATGTTCCTTGACAAACCTTGTAAGGATTCCTTGAAGCATTCTCTTTGTATTAAGCCATGATCTTTTATAATTGTAATACATACTTTCAAGTAAAACATATGACATTAATAACATGATTTAATTTCTCAAGTTAGATCTTCTACGTAACCATGAATAATGGAATCCTATGATATCGAAGATCAAGTTTTTCAATCTTTCAATTAGAACTTTTATTTGACATTTTATATTACTTGTAAACCCTAGAAGATAAGGACTAAGGTTCTAATACGTTATCTAGAGAGTACAATCTTTATCCTAGACTAGTTAAAAACAAGGACCATTAGAGATAATAGAAATATAAAAGCTTATAAAATACATACCTTGTGTTTACGTACATCTGATTTGAAATCTCATTAGGCTTGTTTCAAGTGCATATTGTTAAGTAAGGAATACTTACTTGATTTCCTTACACTGGTTCCTTGTGCTTTCCATTTCCTTGTTTCGGTCATACTTAAGTCAGTGTTGGTGCTTTATTTTCTGTGGTGGCAATGTGGATATGAGTTGGTCCCTTGTTACTGTGATGGTAATATAGAAAATGTTTTACATGATTCCGTGACAGCTTGAATATCCCAGTTTGTAGTTATGTGATCCTTCCAACATAATAGTCTTCTGAACTCCCTTTTTGAGATATCAAAACTTGACCTCTGAGATATATCAAACTCTCTTCTAATTATACTGAACTTGTTTTCTGAGGTTGCACTGAACTTGTATAACTGATATTGCACCGAGCTTGATTACCCATTCTCTAAAATGATCAAACTGTCTCACTATGATTTTTACTTCTCGAACCTTTTGAAATGTGCTACTTAGCCCTTCAAGATGCCTTTGAATCCTAGTTTTATTAGCCCAGAAAATGCCCCTCTGACTTGATCTTTAATACAAATGCAAACAAAACATTTCACTGAGAATAATTCAAAGATGTATAAGTGATCTTCAAACTACCTTTGATCATGACCTTAGTTTTGATTCCATTATTGAGAAATCCAAAGTGTGGCAGTTAATCGATTTCTCTTATTATGACATTATCTTGTGATGTTTCATTATTATTATTCTTATGTTTAATTTATAATCAATACTAATGCCAAACAACAAAAAATAGAGGACTCAAGATGTATGCACCCAACTTAGGAAAAACCCCACTCTAGGGGAAAACTCGGTCAAAATTCTTCATTCAGTAGATTTAAAAGACGAGACGACCAAGGTCTTCACAACCTGTACTAGAGACTTCCCCCATCAAGTCAACCTTTTATTTTCTTATTTAGCTGAGCAATAGCTTATTCTTCAACTACTTCCTTGCAACAATGAGATGCTTCAGTTCTTCAATAAGATTATGCTTTGATCTTAAAGTTCTGAGGCAACCTTCACTGTGACAAAGGAGCAATTTTCATACACTATCATTGTGACAACCTCATACACTATCATTGTGACAACCTGTGATATGAACTTCACTAAGGCATACTGAAGTTTGTGAGAAACGAGCTTCTTACTGAGATTTTTCATCACTGTGGTACACCGACACTGTGGTTACATCGAGACTCTGGTACAACGACACTGTGGTTACATCGACACTACTTCTCTAAATTGGATATGAACTCATTCACTGCAATAACACCAAAAAGTTCTATCTGACTTTTTATGAACTTGTCTCCATATTAGAGTTTGTACCGAACTGCAATCCATACTCGTATCTCAGAAAGATATGCTAAGAATCTTACTGCAATAATAACAAACTCATTTTCTAAGATTTCTATCCGAATTTGTCTCTGTAGTCACATGAAATCATCTCTGCGATTTTGGTCGATGGTGCACATGCCTATATGTAGTTGATTCCCATAGTAAATAAGTTGACATGAATTCTTGAAGAGATGTGTCTTTATATTAGGCCGACATGTGTTCTTTGAAGGAAGCCAACTTGATGGAGACTTTGATGAAGAGGCTGACTTGATGGAGGAGTCTTTGACCAAACAATAATTGACTTTGTCAACAACCGAAAGCCTACAATGGAGGATTGACCTATGACAATTGACCCAAGCATGAAACCCATGCTTTAACAAGTCAATTAAAATAATAATAAAATTTCTTTTTTCTTTCTTTTGACAAATATATTTCATTTTTACTCGAGTACAATTATGAAGACCAAACCTAGTTACATTCTTCAACACTCCCTCTTAACTAGGGAGGTATTCATATTTACATATAACCATAGAGGTACATGGAAGATCTCAAAACACAATCTATGAAGAAGTTTAGGCACCGCAATGCCATGGACTAGATTCCTAACTAGGGAAATCTATCCAAGGTCTCACAACAGTTTAGGCACCGTAATGCCACAAACTAGATTCCTGACTAGGGAAATCTATTCGAGTGGGAATAAGATGGACTAGACTAAAGCTTTCAACCAATCTAGGTACCATCAGGCTTATTTGCTAACCATCAACCCAATGATCTAAGGTGCGTATCCGAGGTCAGAGCTCTACGAGAAATGCCACCCTCCCTATTTCGGGAACTAGACATCAACATAAAGTGTCGACCAGATGTCTTCCCAGGCAATGTCTTACTCACAAAGCCTCAACTTCCCGATTATTCCAATTGGTAACAAATCCTTCCAAATCTCTCCCAATCAAACTGATCGACACCTCTAAGCATGTCAAAACATGCTATCAAACTTCCGAGAGATTTACCTATACAAACAGAACCCCAATCAGTAAAAAATTTCAAATGTACATAAACATATACAAACCTCTGGGGTCTTCCAGACAAATTCATGTTGCTTCTTAACTTTCCACAGTAGGACTTTGAGCTTTTCCAATGAATCTTCATAGAAGATTTCTCAACCATGCAACTTCCTTTCCTACTTCTCATGCAACAACATATTTCACAAATGGATCTGGCCTTTTCTTATTTTAGCAGCCCTTCAAAAATACATTCTCCAACGTCTTCTATTAAGGTGTCCATCATGACTATGATATGACCTCCCTTAAAACTGGGGAGATTCCTTTTATCCATGTTCCCTCTCAATCTAGAGAGATTTCTTCATTCAAGCTCCCTCTTAATCTAGGGAGATTTCATCCAGTCATGGCTTTCATCCTTCTCATTAGAGTTGTCATTACCATCACCATTCACATCAACTTTTCTTTATGAACATCTTCACTATCTTGAAGATCATGTACCTGCGCAACTTAGATAGCAAGGACAACCAAATCTATAGAAGCATCAAGTTAATCATATCAAAATCGAGGAAGCATTCAACTTTAGACATCAAAATGCTCAAACTTGGTTACATACAAGAGACAGATAATTTTCAACTTCTTGATAGGGTTTTTTTCATAAACTTTGGACTACATCATCAGGACTTTGAGTATTTCATAACAATTTTCATAACACCCAGGTTTTCAATGTTTCTTCCAAAGGTATGACATACCCTACTACAACATATAGAAAACCTTAGAAACAAGTCAAACAAATATAGATTTATCTAACAACTTTCAGAATTCATATGTTAGACTTCCCACTAGCGTTTCATACAAACCCTAGATTTCATACATGAGATTTAACAATCAAAACCAATCACAAATCAATCAACAACATGACTAGCTTCCACTAGGGTTTGTTATAAACCCTAGATTTTCTCAAACAATCAAACATCTATCATAACTAAAACTCAGATTTCAACGATCTTACGTAAATCTCAAATTATCACATTGTCATCATTCACTAAATATTTTCACTTCTACTAAGGTTGAACTCTAAAACCATAGAATTCACAAATACTACCATCCTAGAGAAACAAAATTCGACTATGACTTAGTTCCAAACGTTAGGGCTCATGACCATCAACAAACAAGTCAACTCACACATCTAGGATATCATCATCATCCACAGGAATCTCATAACATGTGTTAGTCAAACCCAACTACATAAATATTAGTAAGAGTTAAACATATAACAAACTTGATCAGACTAGGGTTTGACTGGATAAACATACACATGCCAAGGATTTCATTTATAACCAATGTTTTTAAAACCAGAACCAGTGACCGAATCGGTCCACCTAATGAACCGGTTTATTGACCGGAACCGGTCTAACCGAGTCTGGTTTGGTCTAAACAAACTGGTGTTAGAAAAATACATTAAATAATTAATTTTTAATGAAACAAAATTATTTTTAAGATTTAAAATGATGATTCCAAGCTAATAGAGACAAAATATGCAAAGTTTACTCATTTATATACCATGTAAAGGTGAATATATCAGAATGGCACCGAGAGCAATACATATCATCAACAAAATAGCAAAATACATAAGCAATGAGGCTCTAAATGACCTATAAAGTCCAAAAACAATGCTACAAGGCATGAGGCCATTGGCCTACTACAAGTCTACAGTGTACACATGATCAATCATCAAGTTCATCACCACTACTAGCCACATGATCATCATCAGGAACTACATAGACGTCATTTGGTTCAGAGTTTGAGGATGCCTCAGCCTGATTTGCAACCTTAGTAGCAATGCCATCAATAATAATAGAAGTGGACCTAATGGAAGCACGAGTTTGTCGACCTGCACGACTAGTGCCTTCCATTGGTTCTTTGCCTTTTCTTGATGCCGCTGCTAATCCTGGTTCTGATGCAGCCACATAATTTGCTTCATACCCCACTAAAGCCATGTTGATATCAAAATCAACCTCAAACACAGGATCGTCAGTCTCCTCCACCCATTCTGATGTTGGATCAATATCGTCCAACACAATGGGATCTAGATTAGGTGTTTTGTTCATCGTTTGGTTCCTCCTTTGTCGAAGGTTGTATTGCACGAAAACAAGATCATTTAACCTTTTTTGTTCCAAACTGTTTCTCTTCTTCGTGTGTATGCGCTCAAAAATAGACCAATTGCACTCACAACTTGAAGCATTGCAAGTTTGACTGAGGACTCTAATTGCAAACCATAGTTGTGGGGGAGCGCCCCCCCCCATCGAACCCGCTCTCGAAGCGCGCTCCGGGCGGGAGCGGCTCGGGAGTGCGCTCCCGAAATCGCTCCCGGGCGGGAGCGGCTCGGGAGCGCGCTCCCGAAATCGCTCCCAGATGGGAGCAATTTTCGGGAGCGCGCTCCCTCCCAAAAAAATTTCGCTCCCTGCCGTTTTCGGGAGCGACCTAGGGAGTGGTCGCTCCGTCGCTCTCGGAGCGTTTTTTTAAGCCTGGGAGCAGTCGGGGAGAGATCGCTCCCGATCGCTCCCGGGCATTAAAAAAGCACTCCGGGAGCGGGTCACTAGAAAAAAATTCCGCGAACCCGAAAAAAGAATTAAATTTATAAAAAAAAATTGTTTTAAAAGCCCAAAGGGCATAAAATTTTTTTGTTGAAATTTGGTACCGGAGGACAGGTGGTTCCCTTAGGCTTTGATCTTTGGCCTAGGGAAAAGTGTCCAAAAGAATTTAATTTTTCTCCTAAAGTGACTTTATAATTTTTATAAAGTAAAATCTAATTTAAAAGCGACTTTAAGTGATAAAGTTACTAAAGTCTAATTTTAAAGTGACTTTAATAAAGTCAATGTAAAATTAGAAAGGAAAAGAGACTTTAGAAATAAATGACTAAGTGGGTCTTTATTAAAGTGGGGTGAATTAAAAATAGAAAGTGAGATTTAAATGAGCATTTAATCTCAGCCATTGATCTAAATCTATTTCAGCCATTGGATTTAGAGATCACCCAAAAGTCACTTGGATCACCCAAAAGTCACTTGGAGTTATATTAAGGGGGGAGGAAAAGGAGGAAAAGATCACATTCGATTCAATTCTTTCATGAGCAGATTGAGAGAAGGAGAGCAAGAGAGCAAGGGAGATTTCTGGGCAGTGAGCTGCGGAGTATCAGCAGTGGAGTTTCAGCAGTGGAGTAACAACAGCGAAGTTTCAGCAGGGCAGTTTTTCAGCAAGGCTGAGATAAGTTGTAAAAGTTTGCTTGCTGATTTTTGCTGAATATTTTCTTGCTGTAAAAAGGCCTTTTTCAGAAATAAAGAAGAGCTCTCAAATTGGTTTTCCCCAAGAGTTGTAGGGGGTTTTTCCAGGGTCACATTGACCAAAAATATCAGTGTTTTAATGTGTTTTAATGGCTGTTTATTACTGCTGATTTTTATTTATGCAATTTCTAGCATTCTGTAAAATTTCCAGAATTTGTGTTTTCAACAATTTTTTATTTATTTATTTATTTTTTTCAGATTGTTGAATGTATGGTTATGGGAAAGGGCATTTAACTACATGGGAGAAATAAGGAGAAACTGAAAACCGGGGTGGGAAAATAGAAATTTTAACATGGTATCAGAGATTGAGTGCTAAAGGGCAGTTTGGGACAGCAAAAGAGAAAAATTACAGCTGCTGATTTTTCACTTCGAAAATTCCAGCAAGCTGATTTTTCATAAACAACAGGTTTTATCTTTACTACAGCAGTGCAATTTTTCAGTTTTAGGACAGCAGGATGTCATTGGGATTGAGGGTGGAGGATAGGTTGGATGGGCATATAAATTACAGCGTTTGGAAGGAGAGAATGCAGAGTATCTTTGAGGAGGCAGAAGTCTGGGATATCATGGTGCATACCACATAGACCCCTGTCGTTGTGCCTACTGATGCTACTCAGTTGGCTGCTTATAATAAAAAGAACAACAATGGTAAGAGACTGATTCTAGACGGAATCAAAGACCATTGCATTCCTCATGTGAGAGGAAAGAGCAATGCCCATGAGATGTGGACAGCATTGTCCAATCTCTACCAGAGTACCAATGAGATCCGGAAAATGGTTCTGAAGGAAAAACTGAAAAACATTAAGATGGGTAATGATAGTGCAGCTGGATATCTCACTAAGATTACTAATGTGAGAGATGAGTTGGCAGTGATTGGAGAGGCCATTCCACTCACTGAGTTGGTGCGGATTGCGGTGAATGGCCTCCCCCGTTCATGGATGAACTTTGCTATGGGGTTTGTGCACGTGAGACCCTTCCCACATGGGAGAGGTTTTGGGATGATTGCATTCAGACAGAGATCAGGAAAGGTCAACTTGGGGCAGCCAAGCCAGTTGAGCCGGATGAGGATGTAGCACTGTTGGTAGGAGGCAAGAAAGGCAAAGGGAAGAAGCAGGCTTCCACAAGCAATGGTGGGGGGAAAGGCAAAGGTAAAGGTAAACAGGGTAACACACAGAAGGACTATTCCAAGGTGAAGTGTTGGAATTGTCAAAAGATGGGATACTATGCAGTTGTGTGTCCGGAGAAGAAGAAGAAGAAGGGGAAAACCCAGAGCGTGGCAGCTTCAGCAGAGGTTGAGGACTTTGCAGATCATTTTGACCGGGAGTTTGGGTTCACTATGTGTGAGTCCTCTAGTGCAGGATCACCTGCCACACAGGTTCAGAGGGAGCATGCTTTTCCCTCGATTAGCGGAGCATCTTCGGGTATCTAGTATGTGGACAGTGGGGCTTCACGTCACATGACAGGAGTCCGTGAGTACTTCTCAAAGCTTTCAGAGAGTAGCACTGATATGGAGGTAGTACTCGGTGATGACAGAATTGTTAGAGCAGTCGGTGTGGGGACACTGACATTTCAGAAGGAGTCCAAACCTCCCTTGAAGGTGTCAGATGTTCTTTATGTGCCAAGGATGAGGAAGGACCTCATATCCGTCTCAGCTTTGGAGGACAGAGGATATGAGGTACTGTTCAGGGGAGGACAGGTGTTGATGTATCCCAGGGGCACTCCAGCTGATTCAGCTAAAGTGATAGGTGTACGCCAGGCAAAGGTGTACAAGTTTGCACTCCAGTCCCTTTTGGCATTGAGTAGTAGTACCGATAGCAGAGCTAGCAGTTTTGAGCTGTGTGAGATTTGGCACCGCAGGATGGGACATATGTATCATGGAGCCTTGAGGACCTTGCGGGAGATCACTACAGGTGTGCCAGATTTCAGTGCTGATCACTTTGATACTTGCAGAGGATGTGTAATGGGCAAGCTTGCCAAATCCCCTTTTCCCAGCAGTGACAACAGAGCGACTGGAATACTTGATTTGATTCATTCTGATGTGAGCGGTCGGATGTCTCATGTTTCCTTGAGTGGATATGAGTACTATGTTTTATTCATTGATGATCACTCCAGGAGGACCTGGATTTATTTCTTGAAGAACAAGAGTGAGGTCTTCAAGCGGTTTCAGCAGTTTAGAGCTCTTGTGTAGACACAGAAAGGTCGGAAGATCAAGTCCCTGAGGTCGGACAATGGGGGAGAGCACACCCTTGGAGAGTTTGTTGACTATTGTGCAGAGGCAGGCATTAGGAGGGAGTTCATTGTTCCTTACAACCCCCATCAGAACGGGGTTGCGGAGAGGAAGAACAGATCCATCGTAGGGGCTGCCAAAGCCATGTTACATGATCAGGGGTTGCCATTGTTTTTGTGGGCAGAGGCCTGCAACACATCTGTTTATTTGCAGAACAGGAGTCTGCATCGTGCCTTAGGGCACGACTCTGGAGGAGGCTTTTTCTGGGAAGAAGCCTGATATTGGTCATCTTCGTATCTTTGGGTGCATTACATACTCCTACATACCCAAGGAGAAGAGGAACCAAACTAGAGCCCACCGCAGAGAAGGGTATCTTTGTGGGCTACAGTGAGACCTCAAAGGCCTTTCGGATTACATTCCTGCACAGAGGAAAGTTGTTGTCAGGCGGGATGTGAAGTTCGAGGAGGACAGGGCCTTTAGGAGGTCACAGGAGTTAGAGTATCTGGATCAGCGAGACCCTCAGTAACAGTTGAGTCAGTGGCAGGGATCAAGTGGGCAAGGATCAGGAGAATCCGGAGGTACATCTATGACGATGCCAGGTCCGTCAGTGAGCAGTGGCTCGACGAGCCAGAGGGGTGGTGCTCGAGGCAGCATGCAGAGTAGACCACAGAGCAGTTCACTAGGGAGTCCATTGATGGACAGTTCACACGGTACATCAGCTTCTACAGGTTCAGGTGCAGGCAGGAGGACAGCCGACAAGCAGTCAGGAGTTCAGGCTACTGATGGTGATGAGGATGAGTTTCATTCTGCTATCGGAGAAGCATGCTCAGGGAAGAGGAAGCCCAAGTGGCTTCAGGACACCTTGAGAGATGCCACATCTATTGCTGAGCCTAAGAGGCCGGTCAGAGAGAGTAAACCACCTGAGAGGTTTTGTAGCTATATGGCAATGGCTACCAGCATCCTTGACTCTAAGCCTTCTAGCTATGAGGAGGCAGCTAGCTAGCAGGTCTGGAGAGAGGCCATGCAGGAGGAGTATTCTTCTATCATGAAGAATGATGTTTGGGAGGTGGTGCCGAGTACTGAGGGCAAATTCATGGTTACTTCCAGATGGCTTTACAAGGTAAAGCATGTTGCAGATGGCAGCATTGAGAAATTCAAAGTGAGGTTTG
>APFE031402909.1:0-14671 GCA_000404065.3 Pinus taeda
AGCGGGAAATCTCTGTGTATATGTGTTTTATGTGTTATGCTCTCGCATTTTTATTTTTCCTGTGATTTAGAATTCGTATGCAGGTAATTTCTGAACGGGGTTAAAACCTACAGATGACCCATTTGAGATGAAATTCTGGAGCTTGCAACAACCCTAACTTCCTCAGATCATATCTCCATGAATATAGCGAGAAAAGGTCAGAAACTCGAACCTGAGGTTAAGCGTGATTTATTCTGAAATATTTTTTTTAGTTTCTGAAACGTCGTAGAAAAAAGCTATAGCGAAAATTCCACGATGACATGTTTGGAGCAGTAAAACCCTAGAATCCAAAGCCCTTATATCAAATGTTATGGAGGCAACTCATAAAATATAGAAAAGATAGATAAACGCCTTCAAAATAAGCCTCTTTGAGGGGAACCTCCTTTACATTATACAAATGAACAATTCTTGCATGATACAAATGACAAGACCTCCTTTCTATATATAGGAGGCTAAGGGGTCATAATATAATCAGAGTCGACATAACAATAATAATGTAAGGGCACAATAATAACAATATGGGGACTACATGGGTACGACAATATAGTAAGGGGGTTGTACTAATAACAATAACGGGCTACACTAGTAGTATAGGGGCCTAACACTCCGTAGGTACATGCACTGATAGTATCATTTTTCTTGGAACTTTTTATGCTTTTATTTTGTTGACTTTTAACAGACAGTGAAACAACATTGGGAGAAGTAGCGGTGGAGGAGGAAGAAGGAGAAGCTTAAGGAAGGCAATTAGGAAATCCTATTGTAAGCCTTACCTCAATACTTAGATTCTCGTAAAGAATTATAGAGAATAATTGCCATAATATTCCTATATTATGGATGTTCTAGAAATCTTGTCCATAAAAACGAAAGATTTTATGTTTTTATTTTTTATTTTTAAATTTGAGATCATATTTGAGCAGAAAACGCTTAAAGGAAGATTATTTTGGGGTTTGTTCTACATTTTTGAACTGTGAGTGGATGGGTTAAGCTTTGGCAGTCATGTGAAGAGTTTATTTGGGTTTCTGTTGTGGTTGATTTTTTTATGCTTGTAAGGGCAGGCTTGGAGTTCGGAGAGCCTCCAGAATAGTCTTGATGTATAAGAAAAAATGAAGCAGGGAGTTGCAGTGTTGTTTAAAAAGAACTCTATTCATGTGTGAATCGTAATGAGATTAGTGCACTTGAGCGTATAGTTTTTTGCGAGGAACAAAGGTAAAATTTTGATGGAAGAAGTTAATAATTTTTTAGTTGTACCAATGTTGGTTTTTTTGAATCTTTGATTTTGATTTAGATAACTTTAAGTTATACAATTTATGAGTATAAAACCAAGAGAAAAAAAGAGAAAAAAAAGGCATTGATGTGAGGAGAGCTAATTTGGTATTTTAAAGATTACAAGGTGACAAGTTCAAATCGTTGTACTTGATTATTTTTTTTTTACAAAACAAAAATGGAAGTTAATTTTGGAAGGATAAGTTTTGTGGCTTAACTTAGGGAAAACAGTTGAGAAAAAAACCTTTGGTCATCCATAAAATAAAAAGTACCATTTCGCATATCATCGTTGCACCCTTTCTAGGAGTGTCGGTTCCATAATGGTAAGACTCTGAGGCGCCTCTAGAGTTGTCAATCATGGTAGAACTCTCACAATTCAAAATCCCCCCATGTGCAGATTACTTGATTACAGGATATAAATGTGATTAACATTTTTCAATGGGTACAACAACTTACTTAAGTAATATTGTGAGAGGATTAAACCAATCTTCTTATTCGTTGTTTTTTTAAATTTTGTGTTTATTTTATTTTTTATTTTTTTTGTTAAGTCTGGTTGGAATTATGGTGAAAGTTAGATTTTCAATTTTTTTTACAAGAATTTTATCTAGAAAGTCTATGTTTTTTAATTTGTTGGGAGTGTAATTTGTTCAAGTCTAAAGCATATGTTTGGCCAATTTTGATAAGGTTTGAAAATTAAGTGGCTCAATCATGCGATGTCTAGGTTTTTGTTAAGTTAAAATATATTGGTAAATTACTTATGGTAGTTGTTTAATATACTCTGTGTGATAATGGTAGTTGCAAGATTGATTCTAAATCTCAATCTAAATTATTCTTTAGTTCTATGTTAAATATTCATAAAAAGATTACAAGTATGAATCTAAGTCTTGCTTTAATGAACAAAACCAAACTATAAATTACTAACTCATTATTAGTTTTGTTTTTTTCTTTGTAGGCTATCTAAGTTTTTGTAGAGTTTCAATTTTTTTTTTCTATTAGAATATCTCTATAAGGCTTTCTCCTTGACAGGTTTTTTTTTTATTTTTTGTTTTATTCATAGACTATCTAAGTTTTATAGAGTTTCAATTTCTTTCAATAAAAATTTTTATTAGAATATCTCTATAAGGCCTTCTCCTTGAGTGTTCATGACTGAAATAGATGGAGATATCAAATAAATGATGGAGATATCAAATAGATGATACTTATATGAATTGGCCTTGGGTGCCTTGGCAAATTGGCAAGGTGCACGTTGAACATTTAAACTCTTTGCCCTATTAACAAGGTGCACATCAAACAAGTTGGGAACCTTGGCCCATTAGTAAGGTGCATCATAGACAAAGTCGGGCACCCCTATAGATAATTAAGGCTTATCTACTGTGGTAATTGGCACTAAGTTGAATCCACCAAAAGAAGCTTGGAAAAGGACTTATCCAGAGGCAAAGAAGACTGTTGTGGGAAAAATTGCCTACAAACATGCATTTGGCATCACAAACAAAATAAAATAAAAGAAGAAGGATTGATGACTTGGGTGCCTAGACCTTATAAGGATAGACTTGAGGGTTATAATAAGAAATTGAAATGCCTTTAGGCACAAGCTATCTTGGAATGAAAATGTGGGCACACTCATCAAGTGTACACTATCAAGTAAACACTTTTGGATGCACATCCACTTAATTGTTTTGGAGCACTTAGGTGTGTTTGGATAAACTTAGGAAAATTGGCACAGTCATGTAGACTCAAACAAGCCAAGCTCCCTTGAGATGATTGGGCCAATTGAGACAAGTGGACAAAGTTGCGATTCGATAACTGGAGATGGATGAGATGTCAAGGCATTATTCGAAGAACTTGAGTTATGTCTAATAGGACCATAAAGAAGACACGATGGTGTACACTCACTTGGGAGAACCTAGGTTGCCCCAACACATTTTTTGACAATTCGATAGAAAATATTATGGACAAGTCATCGAATGAGATTAAATAGCTCAATGGACCTTAGATATAACATGCATTGTGTGGAACAGATCATATATATAGGAGGACGTCTCAATGTGAAGGTATAGAAGAAAGAATTGTTAAATCATTGTCAAGGAGTGAAAAGAGGTACGTGATTGTGCCAAGTTATGTTGAAAAATGTAACTAGTCTCAAACCTCATAATTGTATTTGAGTCATGATGTACTGTATTTTTCAAAACGAAAAAAAAATAAATAAATAAATAAATAAATAAATGAAAATAAAAATAAAAAAAAAAAAAATAAAAAAAAAAAAAAAAAAATAATTTTTTTGTTATAAAATAAATTGACATATTAAAGCATGGGTTTCATGCTTGGGTCAATGGTTTTTAGGTCAAAGCCTCTATTGTAGACTTCTATAGTTTGTGTCAAGCATCCTAATCATTTTCATAATGTAAAAGACCCTTCATTGGCTTAATCTATCAAGAAATACATTTATTTTAATGTAAAATAGGTCTTTTAGGTTTCCTCCACCAAGTCGGCCTTAAGAAGAACAAGTCGACCTCATCAAGGGAATTCGACCTCACAAATTCACTATATAAAGGAAACAAATCAACCTCATTTGGAGCATATTCACAAAAAATTCAATTTGTAGTTGTTGGAGGAAGAAACGAGGTGAAAAATTCAAGGAAGGGAAAGGAAACCCTAGTAAAGGAGAAGGAAGTCATTGTAAAGAAAAAGAAGTCGAATTTTCTCTCTCCTTGTCTCACACATGCAAAGTTTCTAGGTTCTTAGAAGGGTCAAAATTGTAGTAGTGTTGTTGGGTCAAAATTATGGAGTAGCTAGGCTAAAATTGTGGAGTTTTTGGGGGTTAAAATTATGGGTTATAGCTATTGTACAAGAAGAGACTAGTGAAGGTTGTTGAATCATATTGAAAAGTTGACTTGTTGGAGGATGAAGGTATTTTGGTAAGGTCTAAGGTCTTGGTATATCTCAATATGATTAGTAGAAGAGTTTTATTGAGCTTTCCCCTAGAGAGGGGTTTTAGCCCTAGTTGCGTTCCTACATCTGGTGTCGTTGATATTCATGTTTTGTTTTGATGATTTCCTAATGAAACAAATATAAAAGAAGAACATAAAGAATATAATAATAATACAAGAATAACACAAGTAATTATCAACATAAGAAAATATTTCTACCTTTCTAATTTTATAACATGGTATCAGAGCTAAGGTAAAGAAGGAAAGAAAAGCTAACTTGAAGGTCAATTGAAGGAAGATTTAAGGAGGAAGGAATAAAAGAAGGTCATTAAGGAAATAAATAAATAAGAAGAGGAAGGTCTGCTATCTATAAAAGGAAAGAAAGACATGAAAATGAAGTCTAAAAATAAGATAGAAGGAGCCTCCAACTATAGGGCATGGAAGAAGAGGATAGATCATATTCTTACTAAGCACAAAGTTTTGGATCTTGTTCAAGGAAAAGTTAAGAAACCTATAGATTATGCAAGAAAGGAGAAGTTCAGGGAAACCAATATCCTGGCCATGAATTTAATAGTAGATGGAGTAAAGGGAAATCTAATCCCATACATATCCAATATATATTTTCCTCAAGAAATTTATGAAACCCTCTCCAAGTTATTCACTATTAAGAATATTGGTCAAATAACTTGTATGAAGGATTAACTAAGAACAATAAACATGATGAAAGATGATATTGTTTCATCACATTTTCTAAGCATATATAGAATAAGAGATGAACTACAAGTAATTGATGAAGTTAAAATTGAGAATGAACTCATTATTTTTGCACTACTAGGTCTACTGTAGTCTTGGAGCTCTTTTGCTTCAAGAATTAACAATTTCAAGGATACAACAAACTTTGAACAAAAGTGGAATGCATGCAGTCAAGAAGAAGTGCACATATTGTTAGTAAGTAAGAAGAAGGAGGATGAAGAAGACAACATTTTAAATGCCTACTCTTCTCATCACAAGAATAAGGGAACATACAAGAAGTTGAAAGGGCCAAGGAAGAGAGATGACCTATCCAAGATTGAATGCTACAAATATCATAAGGTGAGTCATTATAAAATTCATTGTCCTAAAGATCCATGCAATAACAAGAGAAAAAGAGAACATGCAAATGTTGTTAATGGAGCTCTGCCAAAGAAGAACAAGACGGAATAATTTGAAGTAAAACATCTATTTTGTAGAGACTCTTTGGGATACTATGCCTTTCACATCCTTCTACTTTAAGTTCTGCAATGCTTTTGTTTTATGTTTTTATTTCTTTAGTTCATAGATATATCTTGTTAGAAGTTTTTGAATTGTTTAAGTCTTAGGTATCCCTCTGAAAGATTGGAATAAGAGGGAGCCTTCACCATTTTACCAAAACATAAGTATATTATTCATTTTTTTTAATCTTTCATGTTTGGTTTCCTCCTCACATTGAGATTTGTTTGTATTGTATACTAATAAAATTTCCCTTATATTTTCCTTAGATAGAAAAGCTTGCAGAATACACAATTGTTATGGAGGAAACTTCAAAAGGAAGACTTGAATCATGAAATAAATTATGTTCCAAAGAAAGTCCTTCAAGAAATGAAGTCCTACAAGTTTTTTCAAGGAACAACACAAGGTATGTCTTAGAATACAAGTTTTGTTACAAGGTTTTATTCATACAGAATGTATGATCATTCTTCTTTTGAAATTTTCTTTACCTTACTAATATTGTTATGTCTAAGGTTTTGAATCTTAAATATTCTTGTTAGGGTGATTAATCATTAGATTGAATCTACCCTCGTTATAGTATCATTTGATCATTCTAGTGAAACCCTAACTCTTAAGGCTCACTATAAAACCCTACCCTCTTGTTGCTAAGGGTATGTCAGTGTTAAAAATGAAACCCTAATCTACTTAGGGATTTTTGACGAAGTCTAGAAATCCTATACTTTTGAAGTTTAGGGTTTTAATAATGTTACAGTAAAAACCGTAGCCCTTTAGGGTTTGTTGTTAATGTCTAAATGAAACCATATATCTTTAGGGTTTATTAAATTAAGGTTTATAAGAAAAACCCTTGTAATATTTATAGTAGGATCCTAGGAATGAAACCCTAGGTATATATTAGTATGCTTGATCGAAACTCTAACCTGAATTATTCAAAATCGTAACCTGAATTATAAAATCCTAAAAGTGTATATAGGAGTATGTTAACTTAATAGTTGATACTCATGTTTTAGAAATATAGGGTTTGTAACAAATCCTAAGTAGAGATTTATATTCTAGGACATGATGATATTGTTTTAGATTATTGATATGATTTAGTTTTGATGATAAAATATTGGGTTTGCAACACACCCTAATAGAGTCTCACATGTAATTATAAAAATTATATTGTTGAAACCTTAGTAATATGATTGGATTGTTATTTGATTGAATCTAAGGCTTTGTGTCTTAAAGATGGAGTCTAGGGTTTATGAAAAACCCTAGCATGATGATGGGTCTGGTATATAAATGATGTAACCATTACTAATTATGAACCTAATTAGGTTTAGGTATTTGATGTCTAAAATTTGAATTCTTTGATGCTTCCATTGTAATGACATGATTTTAATTGACTTCATGCTTCTGCATATTTTTATTTGGTTGTACTTGCGATTAAAAATTTTTTAGGTACGTAATCTTCAAGATGTTGAAGATGTTCGTGCTTGAAGATGATAAATAAGCATGATTAAGGAAGCTATAAAATTTATGATGATCAAGATGACCTTGATGCCATGAGAAATAATGAAGCCTTGAATGGTTGAAGTTTCTTTGACATTATAAAATAAGGAAGTTGTTGATATCCTTATGTTGAGAGGGAGCATGGTTAGAAGAAAAGCTATATCTCCCTAGTTGAAAGGGAGTGCATATTATGACAATCATAATGAATACCTTGAAGAAAGAATGAAACTGAGTGAAAGAAGTCCAAATGGATGTTCATGAAAAAGACTTGAAAAATAATAAAGCTGTATTTGGTGCTACTGAAGAAGTAACAGAAGAAAGTTTCCAACAAGTTGTATTTGGATAACTTGGTGATGATATAAGTAGCATCATGATGATTGAGAACCTCGAAAGTTTGTGTTTACTTGTATATATGTTTGAAGATTTATTACTAATTGGGGTTGTGTTCAAGTGCAAGATCTCTCTATAAAAAGGTTAAATGTTTGAAGCATGCTTGAGTTGATGGATATATATGTATTTAGTTAATAAGGAGAGATGAAGCATATTGTGGTGACAAGATGCTTAGGAGGACATATGGAGAACTTATGTGTTGAGGTCTAGATCCCAAAGTAGGGAGGGTGACATTGGTCATGCATCTCTGACCTTAGATACACAACTAGATCCATGGGTTACTGTTAGATCTTAAAAGCCTGATGGTACCTAAAGTGGTTAAATATTGAGTACACCTTAGTCCCACCTGATTAGAGTACCCTGGTCAGGTATCTAATATGTAGAACTATGTGTGTTGTGAACTATTCATAGAGTATGTCACTTTGAGATCTTCTGTGTATCTCTATTTATATGTAAATATGAATACCTCCCTAGCTAAGAGGGGGTTTTGAAAAATGTAACTAGTGTCAGTCTTCATAATTACATTTGAGTCATGATGTAATGAATTTGTCAAAATAAATAAAAATGAATTTTTATTATAAAAGAAATTGACTTATTAAAGTATGGGTTTCAAGCTTGGGTCAATGATTACATAAAAGCCTTCATTATAGGATTTTAGGGTTTATGTCAATATTCCTAGTCCTAGTCATCATGTAAACGACCCTTTTTGGGCTTCATCTATCAAGAAAGAAATTTATTTTAATGTAAAATAGGTCTTTTAAGTCTCCTTCATCAAGTCAACCTCAATAAGAACAAGTCAGTCTCATCAAGGTAATTCAACCTCACGTATTCACTCATAAAGGAAGAAGCTTGACCTCATTTGGAGCACAATCATAAGAAGTTTGATTTGCAATTGCTAGAGACAGAAACAAGGTGGAAAATTTAAGGAAGAGGAAGGAAACCCTAACGAAGGAGAAGGAAGCCTTTGTGAAGAAAAATAATTCAAATTTTCTCTCTCCTTGTCTCACACACGCAAATTTTTTGGGTTGCTGGAAGGGTCAAAATTGTCGTATTGTAGATGGGTTGAAATTTTGGAGTAGTAGGCTAAAATTATGGAGTTGTTGGGGGCCATAATTTTGGGTTGTAGTTTTTGTACAAGAAGAGACTACTGAAGGTTGGTGAATCATATTGGAAGGTTAACTTGTTAGAGGAGGAAGGTCTTTCGGTCAATTCTAAGGTCTTGGTCTATCTTAATTTTATTAGTGGAAGAGTTTGATTGGGTTTTCCATTAGAGAGGGTTTTAGCCCTAGCTGAGTAAATACATCTGGTGTCGTTGATCTTCATGTTTTTATTTCATGATTGCTTGATGAAACAAATATAAAATATGAATACAATAAGAATACAAGAATAACACAAGTAATGATAAACATAACAAAATATTTCTTCCTTTTTTATTTTCTAACAAGTTCAAGGTTGGGGATAATGGATTGACTTATACTTACTTATTGAGACATAGTGAGATAGTCCCAATCGAAGATAGGCTTGTGGAAAATTCAAGGGTTGGATTATGAAAATTTTCTAGGTGGTAGGCATAAGGTTGTTTTCCTTTATTTATCTATACATATGTAATTGAGTTGCAAACTAGAGGATACAACCCCCTTATTGTATCATGTCAACAATTTTCATTTAATAAAGTCTTTATGACACCTAGCTTCAAATCCAACCATGCTTGCATTTGCACTAAGAGCATTGAGGTGCTCCATAATTCAATTAAATTTAAAGGAAATTTAAAAAATAATAAATCAATTAAATAAAAAAATAAATAACTATATAAGTACATAAACTAGCCTAGATTCATTTTAAATATAGATCTATAAAGCACTAAGAGGGAGTAAATTTATTAATCTATTTTTTATAATAATTTAGTATGGAGGAACTATTACGTGAGATCAAATCAAATGATAAAATTAAATAAAAAATACACATTAAGAGATTCACCCCTCTTGGTGCTTGATATATCTAGGATAGAGCTAGACCTAGGATGGTGTATTGTAAATGCTTTATGTTAGTTAGATGTTTATGTTCCTTACACTACTATTAATTTTCTATGTATTCTGAATTCGCTAGGTGTATATTTTTGGTTGCACCCCTATTGTTGGATGAACTAAGTGTGTTGGACTTGGTTGTGCATCTAACATGTTGTAGCTTAAGTTGAAGTTGTGGGTAGACTTTAAGTGAAGAGACATAATATAGCTGTAGTGGGTGCAAGTTGGTTGAGCCACTAAGGAAAGGTAGTGTTTCATGTCCTCAAATTTCATAATGACTTAGGGAGTGTTGAAGTTGGAGTAAAAATTTGAGTAAACTACAACCTCATGAAATGGGATATTAGAGCTACTCTTGCTAGTTGGTGATCTTTGCCATGTCACTTTGACGATAAGTGGTCTTAGAGCTACTTGTGGTATTTGATTCTCTTCACCATTATAACTTCTATGATTTTTGGTATTAGAGTACATCATTAGACCCATTCAAGAATTCTCCATCACACTTAGAAAATTTTAAGAGAAGTGAAAGACTTTGGGATGATTTAAAAAATGACCATAGATCTGCTTGAAGGTTGAATAATTTAGACTTTATGCCTTGGTGTAGCAAGAAGATAAGGTAGCCGTGTACAAAAAAAAAAGTGAACACACTAATTATTTCAAGTACTTGCAAGCTTGAGATAGTAAGACAGAGCTGGGTCTTCGAGACTTGATATGTCTTCTTTGATCATGCCTTTCTTTAACATGGATGGAATAGAAGAAGATCCATGGGGTTAATCAGGTTTTCCTTTATTAGAGATAAGCATGTTCCTTGTTTCTTATGTTGGTAGAGTTTTGAAAAGCATTGTTCATTGAAGGGGAAGTTGGGTGACTTGGCGGAAGTTCAAGTGCAACAATCTAGTGCAATAAACTTTGATAGTAAGCCATTATATTTAGTACTATCCCAAGTGTCATAAAATTCAAAAGAAACATTGTATGTGTTGAGTACTTTGATAATATGTTTGGGTCAAATTTTGGAATGAATCTAGGAACAATAATTTGATGGGGAAAATCCCATGGTGGATACTATTGAAGTTTCAATACTCTTTACGAGTAATCTTGGTGAACTAGAGTTTAATTAGTCAATGGTCTAACGGAGAAAGATGACTAAGAATGAATCTCATCAAATTTGCTCAGGAAAAATTGAGTAGGGATATAAAGTCAGTACAATGGTCAAACTAAAGTCAGTGGGAGAATTAAGTCGATAGTCAATTAAATAGGTCAACAACCAAATCAATATCGGTTACCTCAATAGAATCCAATGGGGAGCAAAATAGACAACACAATTCAATAATTGATTGGAAAATTTGCATGAATCATAGTCAAGCATACATACATAGTCAACTTAGACTAGTGGTCAATTGGTGGTCAAAAGTGAACCAATTACAATCACAACTAGTCAAAAAATGGTTATGAATACTAATATTATTGATATCTTATCCAGTGATATTTAGCCAATTGTACTAATTTGAGATACATCAAATTAAGTTTTATTATGCCTATAAATAGAGCATGATGCAATAATAATGACATATGATGATGTATGAATCTTCATAATCGGTAAAGATTGTGTGATGTATGAATGCATTGATCTTAGGCGTGGACCAAGGTCAACGATCATTATAACTAGTTGTAATATTTGGTTGGGAATATAATAATGGTGAAGCTCAAATATTGATTGGATTTCTTGTTTAAGGGGTTCTACGGTAAAAATATATATGTGCAGTGTAGTTATTTTTGGTGTGCCATTGTTTATTTTTTGATATTTAAGTCTTCTCATGATCTTTAAAGGATTATGTTAATTGAAATTCTAGTTTTGTTTATCACTAGTTAACTTTGTATTTGGATTTGTAGTGCCTAAAGGGTAAAGAAACCACCTTAATCCAAGCATTTGTTAACAAATCTCATTTTGGATATATGAGGATGTCTCTACTATCAAAGGTTAATGATATTTAAGCTCAATATATTCAAGAATTCCATTCTTAAGTAAATCAGGAATAAGCTTGTTTAAGTGGGAGTCTTAATATATAACTATGGTTAGAGAAGGAGGTCTAACAATACAAGAATAGATATTGAGAATTTTATTGGCCAAATTTTTTAGCTTGGAAGCCTAAAATGGAGGACCTCCACATAAATCGAGAAAAATGAACCATTGTGCATCCAGGAACACCATCGAGTGGCATGTTGACAAAGGGATAGGCTAAACTAAAAATAAAAGTAAGGAGTATGAATTGAGTTTCTCTTGTATATTCAATGTTGTTGAATTTCTTTGAGGAAGACATTGCTTATAAATTGTGTGATAAGTTGGGAAAAATATACTAGTCGAAACTATTCTTCAATTGGTCATTTCTTTAAAAGAAACTCTCCCTTTTGAGGATTAAATAGGATGATTCAATTACATAACACATACATGCATTCAATATTGTGACCAATCAATTACTGAATGTGGATATCTTTTCTACAAAATAAGGAAAGTGTATCAATTTGTTGAGTTCTTTCGATAGAAACCTTATTAGTAAAATGGGTGATACAAGTTTGCTTACCATATTAGAGAAGGATTGAAGTAAGATAGTTCATGGAGTGATGATATTGATAATATTGGTTCAGATTCTGACATTTTACAAGTTGTTGGGGTATAACAACTTGAGTGGATGCAATAGTGAAATCATCCCTAAAATTGATGGGATGACCTCTTCTCTAATTGATGAAATTGACGATCTTTTCAATTACCTCCTAATTACTTAGCACAAAAATTAAGATTTACATACATTTAATCGTCAATCTAAACATCATATGGAACTTGTGAACTGTCATTCATTTTTTATGTTAGTACAATATGTTATTTTCTTTTGAAGTTCTAGTTCTCTAAATAAATGTCACATGGAAATATATTAAGATGTTTTCACAAGTCAATAGGAAAACCAAACCACACTTGGAGAAAAATAAGGAGCAAACTTCTACCTAGTGGGCTTGGGAAGAGTGATGTTGTAACCCCTAGTACAAGTAGAATTACTAATATAATTTGTAGGAAAGTTAATATCACTCCTCTACCTAGTAGCTTAGGAAGACTAATGATAGAACCCCGAACATAAATAGATACTAGGTAAGCATAAAGTAAATCATATTTATATTAAAGAGTGACTTGTTAAAGTACTTATATAATACTAAATTCTATAATAAAATGCACATGAAATGCAATGGGTAACAAAATGCAATAAAACAGAAGTCGTAAGACAGTTAAACCACATTGTGGTATATAGAATTACACCATGAAATAAATTAATAGTTGCAATTACCGGAAGACTAAGTTAAATATAAATCAATCTAAAAATAAAGTAATTAGTTAAATCTATAAATAGAGCACTGTACAAAGTTACAACATCGTAGTATTCACTTGTGTTGTTTTTTCCTAATGTTAACAAATATCGAAAGGTTGTCAAACATGAGAAGGTTTCCTATCAACTAATGTAGCAACTATTATTTTTTAAGAATATCAGTATTGGCCATTTGTCATTAAACCGGGGTAAAACGCACTAGATGCTAACAAAACCTGAAAATGTGTTAATTGTTTAAAGGTTCCTATCTTGTTCCGTAAGATTGTTATACTACAAGATATTATATTTTTGGCACTAGAGAGTATCAAGTGTTTTATTTGTAACAAGGGAGCCACTGGCGTAGCAGTAGTCCCTGCCGGGGTTGAGAAACTCGCCACAATCCGCATAAGTGACAGTGAAATACATCCCAACACAGTTTGAATGGACCCGCGTGCCTGAATTACACTTGTATGAATTACACTTCCATATTTGTTTGACCAATTCCAAGTGTGCGATCCATGGTGAATGATAAATTTGACAAGACAACTGCGGTGAGCAGTGGCACATTTTATGTCTATGTCTATTGTGTTATTATCGCTGTGATTTGCTTCCCATTTTCTGTGTTTAGGATTCTAATCCACCTAAAAAAACTTGGTTTCCCTTGGTTTCCCCCTAAAATGAATAGCCTTAGTAGGGAACATGCATGGATTAGAGTAAACATGTGTTTTAAATTCAGACATATCATAAAGGAAATATTCTCTTAACAAGATATTGGGATGAAGCATTAATCTATTGATATCCACATTACAAGTGCTATTGTAAATTTGACTTCGGTTGGGTATTGTAAATTTGACTTCGGTTGGGTATATGTAGCCATGTGCATTCACCGCCTGGTACTTAGCTTTGGCAGTATAAACTACATTACAAGTGCTATTGTAAATTTAGCTTTGGCAGTATAAACTACATTACAAGTGCTATTGTAAATTTGACTTCGGTTGGGTATCTGTAGCCATGTGCATTCACTGCCTGGTACTTAGCTTTGGCAGTATAAACTTTAAAGTTCTTCTGTTCTCAAATTGTACCTTGGAAAGAAGTTTAGGTCTGGAGAATTGATATTTGGTTTATTTCCATCAAGTACTTATAATCTGGTCTTGCAATTTTTAAATTCAGACATATCAGAAAGGAAATATTCAGTTAACAAGATATCGGGATGAAGCGTTAATCTATTGATGTCCACATTGGAAGTGCTATTGTAAATTTGACTTCTGTTTGGTATCTGTAGCCATGTGCATTCACCGCCTGGTACTTAGCTTTGGTATCTGTAGCCATGTGCATTCACCGCCTGGTACTTAGCTTTGGTATCTGTAGCCATGTGCATTCACCGCCTGGTACTTAGCTTTGGCAGTATAGACTTTAAAGTTCTTCTGTTCTCAAATTTTACCTTGGAAAGAAGTTTAGGACTGGAGAATTGATATTTGGTTTATTTCCATCAAACACTTATAATCTGGAATTGCAGTTGGGTTAAAATGAACAAATTGAGTACAAGACTTTGCATCTCTGCACAATATCTTTAATGTTATGTGGAGAAGACTGAATGTTATCTACTAGGCATACCAAATCATATTGATTGCCCTGTAATATTACTCATTAAATTAATCAAATAAACTGTAAATCTTAAACTATTAATAATTTCCGAAATGTATTTAAGTGTAATTTCTTTTTTAATGATTTAAGATGGATTTAAACTAAATGTCATCCTACTCAATTTAAAGCTAAAACTTACAAATTTTGTAGATATGTAAATATGTAAAAGTATTGTTGTTAAAATATTTGTATTGTTAATTTTATGGAGAATATATGCATTATGAAAGCATTGTCTTCTCTAATGCACTATTCCAAAGTCTATAATATTCATTTATATGTAAATTTAATAATTTATTTT
>APFE031402910.1:9703-30072 GCA_000404065.3 Pinus taeda
TTCAATGTGAACCATGCTCAGCAACCTTCACCACAGAAGAAAGCCATCCAGAAAAAGGCCAACTGGAAACTCAGGGGAACCAAGGATGAAATAAGGCAGTGGATAAGCAAGCAAGACCGCCCACTTCTGTTTTTTGACGGAGCATCGAAGAACAATCTCGGAGCTGCGGGAGCAGGAGGAATAATCAAAGACAAAGAAGGAAAAATCATCTGCAGTTATGAATGGGGATTGGGATCGGCTTCGAATAACGCAGCTGAAGCATATAGTCTCCTCCTCGGCACCACAATCCTCTCCAACTGGCAAATAAAGAACCCAATAATATTCGGGGACTCGGCTATCATAATCTCTGCAATGATCCAGGACAAAGATTTTAATAAAGAATGCCTCAACAACATCAGAAAGCGGATCAAAGAAACCATTCGAAGTTTGGGGGAGGTCACCTTCAGACATGTGTTGAGGGAGCATAACGCAGAAGCAGACTCCATTGCTAACATGGCAGTAAACAGGCATCAGGGACAGGTAAGAGAAAACGACACAATCTATGATAAAGATATTCCCTAATCTGTCAAAATGCCCTTTTGGCCATCAAGAATGTCCCCCAGAGTATTCTCGGATCAATATCTACCCCTTCAGCAAGTATTTGGACGATTCCCACACCCCTCACACTCTGTCATCTTTCTCGAGTCCAGCCTTGTTCGTGATCTCCCCTCAGGCTCGTTTGGCAATCGCCCCTTCAGGTCCTTTGGTCTGGGATCCTTTTTCCAAGCTGCGATCCATCACTCTGCTCTTTTGTAATACAGACAGTGCTCCTTCCCTTCTCATACCTGCTCCTTTGAGCGTTCTTCTCTCTCAGCCCCATTGTGTAGTTGGCCAGGGGAGTGAGACTCTCCGTTGCGCGCCTAGTTTATTGAGCTCCAGCGCCTCCTCTAAAACTTTGGGAGCTCTGTACCCCTCCCCTGCCGTCCTCAGGCATAATTCATGGACTATTTTAAATCTATGTTCTCTAAACAGCTCCTTTCGAGTCACGCCAGCAAACCCCAATATGCAATCCAGGAGAGCGCAGTGCAACAAGGAAGACCATTGACCTGGGATTGATACTTGCATTCGGTGTAAAGGTTATGAGTTCTGGATTGCCCCCCTTCTTAATCATCACAAAAAGCTGAGGAGGAATTTTGAAGCAGGCCAAGCAGAAAAAGGAAATAGAGGTACTCAAGGTGAAGTGTCAACCTCTGGAGGAGGCGACCGACCTTCTCAAAGCAACTCACGGACAGCATGCAGGCAGTGGCATCCACCGAGGCAAGTCGAAAGAGGATCAAAGAGATGAACAGAGGAATGATGAAGAAAACCGGTTTAGATGATTAGTTAAATGAACAGTAAAGTAAAGCTCATAGCTGGATTGTTTGTAAAACAGTACAGTAGGTATCTTTTCTAGCATTCTTTATTTAAATTAATCTCTCAGAAGTCACGGGCTGCGTCCCGATTTTGGACCTCATTCGGGATTGCTATCCTCGAATCCTATGTAACAATTTTAGCGCGCTCAGTTTTTTAAATATATGAGTACCCGACTTTGTGAAAAAAAAAATCATATACTTCATTTTCTTTTCCCGGTACAACTTCCTCAATTGACCGAAAACAGGGATGGTAGAATAAGAGAAGTCAAGTTGTAAAGTGCCTTTGAGTTTAGCACCCCATGATCTAGATAAGAGCATACCAAACCGAGGCGGTATATCAGCAACTACCACATCCAATAAGAGATTTTTGGCTTGGATTTGATCTAAAGAAACCACCAAAGCTTTGATGAGACCAATGCAATGAACTCTACCAGAGTCAAAGGAGTACAAATCATGGTATTTCTGGGTGATATCCAGGCCCAAATTTTCCATAATGGCTTTAGGCATCAAATTGTGCGAAGCTTCGGAATCTAACATAGCATTATGGAGAATATACTCATGCAATCTAAGACTCATATAAAAGGGAGGGACTTCGCTATCTTCAGGTTGACCTTCTATGGCTGGACCAAAAATGAGTTCAGGATGATCATCCTCAACATTCACCATGTCTGACAAAGGATTTATTTGCAATATTCTAGACACATGGTGTTTATAATTTCTATTCTTAACAAGCTCAGTCAAAGGAATGGACACTTTTAATTAGCAATTTCACTTTCTAAATTAAAGGATGAAACTTTTTCTAACTCTTTGACACCAATGTCCTTCTTATCTGCTTGCTCTTTCGCTACACTATATTTTTTCTTCTTCTCGTTTGCAGTGATACTTGTTGATGGTACTTTTCTGGGATATGGATCAGCGAGCTCTTTCCCTTTCTTCTAAGTGTTTAAGGAATCATTCTTGGATTTCACATCCTTTCTTTTCTGAATGGGATTTACTGGTACATCTTTGCTCCTTAAAGAGTACTGCCTCTGTTGTTCAATCAAAATATTCATATAACCATGCTGATAATCATTAGATTCAGTCTCCAAAACCACATCATTTGCTAAGATGTAATCTTCATCCCTTTGAATTTCTAGAACTTCTGCATATTCTTCATCTTCGGTCGGAACTATAGGCATGCCATCAGTAGTGAAAAAGTGATTTGTTTCAATTACCAAATCTTCATCGTCTTCTTCTTCCATTCCTTGAACATAATTTTGTTGTAAGGGAGTTCTGATCTGCTATTGTTGTGCTGGTTACTCTAGTACCTTTTGTTCTCTCTGCTTGATTCAGAATTGGGGCTGTTGCTATCCTCTAAAATTTGGATTCTAGATTGGTGTTTCAGGTCTAACTATGATGGTTAATCGGTCAACCATCCTTTCCACTGTTCCAATCAATATATCCATATTTACATCTAAAGTAGATGCTTCTTATTTTATGGTCACTCTTTTCTCAGATCTCATTCTTGCTCTTTTGGCCAGCAAGTTTTCTTCTACACTCACAGCATTCTTTTGCATGTCTTATAATGTGGTAGGATAATGTTCTCACAATTGATATACCATATCAGCATCGAAACCATCTGGAAACTTGAGCAAAGCCAATCCCTCCGGTGGTTTAATGTTGGCAGGAATAGCATTGTATACTGCATTAAACCTCACGCAATAGTTTTGCACACTTTCGTCGACATTTCTTTTCATGTTTTCATACTCACACAAAATCTGAAGTGGATTCTTCTTCACCTCCCACCAATCCAGGAATTTCCTATGGAGGATTGGTAAAGTGGTGATAGAAGCTACTGGTAAAGCTCTGAACCATTTTCAAACTTCACCTCCAAAGCTTTGTACAAACAATCTCATCGTCACATCTTCAATATCTACTTCATGGAGGTCAAAGAAATCATTCATTTTATCAACATGTTGTTGAGTTGTAATGGTTTGAGTGGCATCAAAGAAAGATATTTTGGTTTGATAATTGGTAGGCATGGCACCAAGATTCTAAGGTAAAATAAGGGGTGCATAGGGCAGCCATAACTCAAGGTGGAGGTGATGGATTTAAAGCAAGGATTAGGCTACTAGGAGTTGATACAGTAGTTGATGGAGAACTGGAACTAATAGGTGATTGATGGGGAATGATAGGTTGATAGGGAATTTAAGGTATAAATGGAGTTTGGGAATGAACCTCAGAGGTTGAAGGGAATAATGATGAACCAAGGGTAGTGGACACTGGTTCAGAAAGCTCAGGGATCTTAGCAGTAGTGAGGGATGATTGAGGGGAATTTAGAATATACTCATCAATTGACTGATTTTCCTTTTGGACTTCGAGATCTGCATTAAACTCTAGATCTATAAATATGTCGTCAAGTGCACTTTTAGACCTGATTCTAAATAGGGAAAGATCAAACGATGGATCAAATGGGAGGTCTTCTAGAAACAACCACTCATCAGGGCATGAATCTACTTTTATTGAAGGTGTGGGACTGACTAAAATTTATTGTCTTTTGAGTCTTCTCGAAGTTTTATATATTGCTTTACAACTTTCCAATTCAGCCTAGTAAATTCTAAAACTCATCATCCATAAGCTTAAGAATTCAATGAAAGATACTACTAGGGTGATTAGAAATTTAGTTCCCCAGTATGGTCGCCACTATGTTATCACCTGGATTGAGCCTCAGGCTGAAGGAAGGCAATGCCAAGGTAACCACAAACCACGCTTAGCCAAGTAGCTAGCCCTACTAGGCCGAGAGAGGGATCTCTACGTAAGGATCTCAGCCAAGATGACTAGATCAGGTAAAGGGTATTAGGCTAGGTATAGTAGCACGAAGTTTTGATTGGATTTTGAAGGGGTTTTGCCGGATCAGGAGGAGATGGACAATTTAGGGCTAGGGAATTAGGTCAGAACTGTAGAGTGTTCAATGGGGCAAGGTAGGAATAAGTTTTAGCACTCTAGGGCTTGATGGGATGAGATGTTTTAGACTGGTGAGAAGCTAAGAAGAGCATGTGAAAACCATGGATCCTTCCTAGACTACAAATAACATGAAATGGTGAATGTTTTCCCAAAGCAGAGCACTGATGCAATGAATTCTACCTATCAACTTGAAAGAATTCACTTAGAAAGTAATGAAATGATTAACGAAGTATAAAAAACACATTAACATATGATCACAAAAGAATAAAATGTACTAAAACTCCATACCACATGGATCCCACAAAAATAACTGCAATTCTTATTAACCTCCTACTAAACTGCTACAAAATTATGTACAATCAAGGTCTGAGCATCCAGCTAAGTCCAACCCTTTACAATGAGAAAGAAAAAGAAAATATAGACATGAATTCAACCTCATCCCATCCTTAGGGGTTGAATCCCTAAGATGAGGAGCTAATCTAACCAACACTGAACAAGAAATAGGAATATAAGCATCTCAACAACTTGCCTCTAAAAGTGAAAAATTGATTCATTTGAGCTCAAACTGACTTTTAAAGCAATGGATCTACCCTCTACCACTATTTATCCATCATATTTACATGCCAATTCATCATTTACAAAGGTAAAACTTCCTCCATGAGAGAGAATCCATGAACACAGTCAAAAACTAGAAAAATAGGCATCCTGTGCAAAATTTGCCCTGCGCACAGTGCCACTTTTAGGTCCCTTTTGGAGGCCTTCCCAGCATCTAAATTGAGCTCATGATAGCTAATTGGAAATATATTCAAGTATAATTTCCAAAACACCTATATTTTCTTCATTTGAGGCTCATTTGACCCCTCAAAACTTGATTCTCGCAAGACTGCTTCTGTGTATCCAAAAAGTGGCAGAAAGGTCATTTTTAGGGTGTTTTTTTACCTTTTAGTGGACAAGTTTTGCCCCAAAAACTTTGAAAATACATAGGGTGCATGTCCTCATCACTATAAATCCAAAAATTCAAACCATTTCTCTATTGGGTGCCTAGGAAAACGCAGCGCTGGTGGCGCTACACGTTTAGGCAGTTTTCCTGTGTGTAAGATTTCAAAATTCGCAAATGACAAAAATTCCTCCAAACTTGACCAAAATTGGTGAGAAGTACCATCATCAAGTTTCCTGATGAGCCAAGGAAGCTTCATCAAGCAACCTAAGCCTATCCTCCTCCTTTTCGCCCTTAAGAGCCCGCCTTAGCCTAGCTTTCATTTTCTTAACCCTCATGTTGCAAATCTTATTCCAGGTCCTGTAATGGTAGGCTATGTGTCTAATCATCTGATTGTCTCTATTGGCCTTCTGCAAGAACTTCTCAAGGTGAAAATTGACTCTCTCAAGACAAGTCTCTCTATCATTTTCAATCTCCTTCTCAATGGGATTCAAAGTGATCTGTGCCTCTTTGCCACTTTGTCGTTTTACCTTGAGCATTTCCAGCTCCATGAGGACTTGCTTGTCACTCAACTGCTTCTTTTCTTGTTCCAAATATGTGATAACATACTTGGCCCTCTCCAAATTGTCCATCTCCTTTTCTTGTATGATGATGTCTTTTATTGTTTCTTTGTCCTAAGCCTCTAAGTCAATTATTTCCACTACATGGTGAGTATAACGCTGCTCTAGCTCATCATGCTTTGTCAAGTCAAAGTCTCTTTCCTCCTCATCATCAAAACTCTTCTCCAGCATATTTTCCTTCCCTTTGTGCAGCTGCTGCACCTGTACCTGTTGTTTTAATGAAGAAGGAAAAGCCCTTTCCACATCCTGTGGAGCTAGCATTTGCCTATGGGTTGATGAAGAAGGCAAGGTCCCTTCCACATCCTGTGGAGCAAACAGTTGCCTATTAGCTACAAACAATCTCCTTGTGCCCCTCTAATGTGTCATGAAGGTCTTGGGCACCTCAGTAGTTCTAATCTCTTGGGCCTCCTCATCTATTTTCACCTAAGCAATGCTAGAAGGTCCCCCTCCTTCTTGAGACACTGGTGGAGGAATTTAAGGACCCCTGAAGATGTCAAGAGCAATAATTGTCTCCCAAGAGATATTGAGGACACTGAGATGATGAAGCACAATGATCTTGATCAGGGAGTAATGATAGAGACTGCTCATCTACTGAGGGTATGGCTTCTTCTACACAAAATGAGCCATCTTCCCAATATTCCTAAACAAGAAATAAGGAATGTTTAACATCCTCACCCTGGTAAAATGCATGAGGAGCCTGATGTGATAGGTGTACAGCTTAGAAAATCTGCCATCACAAGTGAAATATTTCATGATGATTTTCATCATGGGGACATACTTGTCCTCAAGAAATATGAAAGGAAAAAATCCCTTCACCTCATTTATGTATCAGGGTTTGATATAAGGCTCGTAATAGTGTTCAAATAGGTCTTGGGCCTTGTTCCACTTCTCCCCTATATTCGGAATCCTGGTTGCATCTGAAATGATGGAGGGTGAGATGGTGAATGTTACCCCAGCAAGAGTCACCTTGTTGTCCTGAAGATGAGCTACAAAAAGTCTGGTGAGCTCAAGGTGATGTTGAACTCTCTCTACCTGCTCACAGAACTCATAGCAACTAAGATATCTAAAAGCCAAGATATCTAAAACATGTGATACCCAATTGAGAGGCCTTCAATTCTCTAAGGTTTGATGACTCTTCTCTAATAATCCTACCTCCCTTGTGTGGTTTTCTCTGTTGCCTAGCTCTATCTACTGAGGTGTCACTGCTTGTGTTTTCCTCCTCCTCATAGTCTTGGTCCTCTCTGTCCATGTTTGCAAGGCTTGAGGTTGTATGAAGGGAATGAGTGAAAGTGTTATAGGAGTGAGGGGATGGGAGATGACCTTATGGGCTAGAAAATGAATGAGGGAGTAGGAATCATAAAATGAGAGGGAGGGCTTGGTTTGTTTGAGAAATTGCCCTTTGGGAAGAGGGATAAATGGATAGGGGTGATATGGAATAGGGATAAAGGGATAAGGGGATAGGGAAATAGTGATAAGGAAAGAGTTTAGAGCTGTAGTGATAGGTGATAAGAGGAACAATGAGGGTTTAGGGTTTTAGGCATAAAAGGGAGAATTTTAGGGTTTAGGCACTTGCCATAGGAAAATTTAGCTTAGAAGTTAAATTCCAAACCAATAAATGTAGTATGGAGGACCACTTACTTGTATGGAGGTAGGAGAGGGAAAATTTGATGTTTCTTGGAGTTTAGAGAGCTTTCTGACCCTTCTTCTCAATGCGCAGCGCTAGTGCACAGACGCGCAGTGCCACCCTAGAAGCGCAGCGCAATGTAAAATTACACTGCTAAAATTCCCTGACGTGCAACGCCATGCCTCAATGCGTAGCACCAACCCTACCTGCCTGAAAGAGCAGCACCAGTCTGCCAATGCGCAGCGCCACTCCTCCACTACTCCAGACACATAGCGCCACCCTCCAGAAGCGCAACACCAACCTTCCTTCGCCCAAAACTCGCTCAACCTTGTCTCTTCTTCTCACTTTTGGACTCCTTGCTTGCTAAATGAGAATAATGAACTTGAAAATGAAATGTGAGAGCTTAAATAGGAGTAGATTTTGATTATTCACTTGAAAAACCCACTTTCTAATGTTTCTTGACCTTTCTCAAAACTCTGTTTTTAATGCCTTTCCTTCTCTATTTCGTTTCAGGTGGATAATGCTCAACTTGACCTTATTTTTGCAATGTTTCTTTCTTTTGCAGTAAGGAGAGATGTTTTGGTGTAGCTGGGATCATTTATTACATATAGTGACTTTAAATTATGTAAGAAATACAAATAAACTCAAAATACTATGTTTTCACCCCAAAAACATGCCTTTGAGGTGAAAATTACATTAGGTTAAAAGATAATGATATAGTGACTATGACCTATAAGCCATCATGCTTGACTTATTTATCATCTTCATACCCTTGTTGTGCTTTATTTACATTTTAAAATTAGGCTCTTGACCTTGGAAATGAAACCCTAAGGCCTAATGAAAACATGCCCTATGACCTAATGAAAGCAAGATTGCAAATTGACCATGAAACCATAACTGAAGACAACCTAAAGGAGGGTCAACAAGTATACTCTATGAGGGAGAGATTTAGATTTTATGAAGAGAAGACAACCATCAGTGGATTAGCTTGAGATGACCTAATGAAATGATGTAAAATTTTCAGTATGGGACCCCTAAAATGAAAATGCAAAGAGCAAATTTTGATCCCCTAATGGAAGTATGTAGATACTGACACTAACAAGTCCCACAGTCCCAAATCATAATGGAGATCAAGGTAATTTTGTTTGAGCCAACTATGAAGTTCGTAAAATCAAACTCACAATTGGTCTCTGCAACTAGGGTTAAATGGTTGACTAGGTGTTGATGGTCCAATTCAATAGGTGGAAGCACCATTGGGTTTTCATTGGATGCTTTGGATTTTCCCTCAGGTGCCATACTGAAACAAAAAAATGAGATAGAAAAGATAATGGTTGCCCTAGAAAAACAAATTGGTCACTGTGTATTTTGTTGTCGTGATAGGTACTTAACAGAAGGAAGGGTTATATAAATTCTGCAGCAGCTGACTACATAGTTAGGTGGAAGGAGGTGGAAGTCAAGTCACTGCAACAAACCTTTATCGTGAACAGAAAAAGAAAGGTGGGCCACCTGAGAAAATTTCTGTCTTTTATAGGGCAACTGTTTCTTTTTGTTGCATTTGGCTCGTATGGAGCAGGTCCATTACATACAGGAACGTTCCAATTCTGAACAGTTGGATTTAATGGGAAGACGCAACAGATGGGAGCAGTGAGGGTAGGTGGCAGAATGGGAGTGGAAGGGATGTTGATTTGTGGCGGGATAGGATTATATGGGAGGTGATTATGTGGCAGGATATGATGGAACGGTAGGAAACAGTTGTGTGGGCGGTCAAGGGTGGTGGAAAGCGGATTAGGGGGGAAGCCAAGACGAGTGTAGTGATGGTAAATGGTTTTTTGGGAGGAGGGGGGTGAGCGGAGTTGATCAGTGGATGCCACGTAGCAAAGGCGGATAGCAGAGACCGCTTCCCCGGACCCCACCCCCATTGGATAACCTTCGGAAGTGCTGGGGGGCAGAAATGATCCCCCGCCATTGATCCGGGTGGAGTGGATTGTGGCCATTGAAAGATGCGCCCACCTTATTAAAAGCCGACAAACGGTCTTGTCATTTTTCAACTTTATTACAAAATAAAACCTTTAGCACAAAGCACCTTATTACAATTTAGTAATCGTGATTTAAAAAAACATGATTAATTAATCTAACTATGATTAATTGATTCTAATGGCGCATTTTAACTTGCAAGCCTTTTTTCATTTTTCTAAGGTTTTTAATCCTTTTTTCTCATTTGTTTATCAACTAACCAAGCTTAAACAATTTGGTTAATCCATTTTATTCTATTGAATCTACTTCAGCCATGATTACACAGTGTGGTTGATTTATTCACTAATCTAGACTAATTTTATTTAATTCATTCTAACCACTTTTAAGCAATGTGATTAGAATAACTAATCTACTTCTAACTTTGATGTGGCATTTAAACAAGCTGCACACTTCATTGAAAATCTCTAAAGTATTATTGATGCATTTTTTATTTTTTGAGTGGCATTTAGACTTGCTCACTTTCATACATATTTTTTGTGGGGTTTCTCCATTCTTTTTCTTTTATTTTTGGATATTTTTATTTTTATTCTTTTCACACGCACACATATATACCCTCTTTTGATTTTCTTTTGTTTTTATTTTTTTATTTTTTCTTTGGAAATATATTTGCGGGATGGACTTTTATTTACAATTATTTAATATACAAAATTACAACTAAAATCAAGTTATCCTATGAAATATAGGACCCTAACAGGTTGAGCATGACCCCCTGAGTCCAAGGATGAGATAATTGTATATATTTCATGAATTTGAGTGTGCAAAAGGTTGGTTGGTCAAGGTTTGATAGAAGAGACAATGTGCATTGTATAGTTTATTTGAAATTTTTAGTGAATGATGAAGGCAGAGGTCTACCTGTTAAGGGATTCATGTTTCAATTTCTTATGGTGATGTTTATATCATGTTTTATTTATTTATCTTATGTTAATGCTATGCTTGAACTTTAAGTCTTCAATGTTTAGTTAAACAAAATTTATTTCATAATTCACTTTAAGTGCTCTATTAAAGGTTACTAAACATTTTAGTGTTTGTTCTTCCATTGAAATATCTAAAATTCATCCGCAGTCAGATGATTTAGGTGTTATCAATTTCACTACTCCTCTACTCACTTATTTACAACGAAATTTGACAAAAAAACACCATAAGGATTGCCTACCTTGCCCCTGTCCTAGGATTCCTCATTTTCCCATCATATCACTGAAAATCAATAGCTCCATATGAATTCATGCCTAATGGATTTTCCCTCTTCCCCGCCATAAAACTATTAAACATATTCCTCTCTACTCTTAAGACCTAGCCTAAGACCTAAGACTGAAGATTCATATAGACAGAGCCCTATTTGAAGTTGGAAGGGCTAGATTCCAGTTTTAAAGTGGTTTGTCGTTACCTTTGGGTTACTCTCCTAAGCCTATAGGAATTACGAAGTGATAAAACTTTTGTACAAAGACAAAACTAAGTGGTGCCTCTTGTTGAAAATGGCAACAAGAAATGCTAAAAATAGAATTGTTATAAATAGCAGTTAGGGTACCAGTGTTGGACATAGCAACAAGGAATGAAAAATGGAAGTGCTAAAAATAGCATTGCTATAAATAGCATTTCGGGATAGATTCCAATTTTAGTTAGTCCCTGAACTAAAATTGAGAAGTAAAATTTGAATTTGATCTTAGCAGCGATTTGATTAATAATTAATTAATTCATCTTGAGTTAATTAGTTGGAGAGAATCAACCATGAAGTCTATGTGAAGACATGCAACAGTTTCTCCGTTGATTGAGGAATTTATCCATCAGTTAAAGAGATAAGGATGAGTTGTAAATTGAGTTGTAATTAGTTAGCTCAGTTAACTGAGTTAAGTCTAGTTAGATTAGTTCTAACAGTTTGTAGAATTAATTGTGAGTTCAATTAGTTAATGCTTGCATGCATGTAACTGCTGCTCTCCAGATAACTGAATATTCTCTCTTAAATAACTCATGCATGTCAGTCCAGACAGAGACCCAATTGAGATCAGATGATGGGACAATGTACTATCAGTTGGAAGAATTTTCCTATAAAGGAAACTCATCCATGCAGAAGGAATTATCTCCTTCAGGTTTGTGTAGTTATTTCAGAGGTCAGAGCAGTGTGTGAGGGATTATTACACACAGGTGGCAGCTTGAGGACCGAGGAGAAACTGCGCAAGGAAATAGGAGGCTTGGAGGGCAGAGGAGAAGGTTTGTGAGAAGCCTTTGATTGTCTATGAGAAGCAATGAGGTATTATACTGAGAGCTAGATAGCTTGTGAGCTAAAGCTTTGTATATTCCTTAGATATTTCCACTTGTATGATAATACAGATAGCGGGGTTTTTCACTCAGGCTTTCCCCAGAGTATTCTTCTGTGTTTCATGTGTATGATTTCTTCTTTTCTGTTATATGTGTTTCAATTGATCTTGCTCATATTCGATTAAGCTTCCGCAAGTTTTTTGTAGAAGTAGATCTTGTATTTTGCTTTAGTATATTACATTATCAGGTGATCTACAGTGGCAATTTCTACATGGTATCAGAGCTAGTTGATTTGCAGTAAAATTGTACACCTCTGAGGTATCTCAACACATGTTTAGTTTCCTTCCAATACAGTTTGGTTGGCTTAACCATTGCTTGACTAACTTGGTTAACTCCAAAAGACATTTTTGGTCATATGTTCACCAAATACATAAGTGAACCCACAAGCTACCTGTAAATAGTAACCTCCACTACTTCACCTGAAGTAACATCTTCCTTCCTCCAATTCCCTTCTATAGGAGTCTCCATGGGTTTGCTTCTTTCCATGTGGAACTTCTTCAGTATCTTGTTGGCATACTTTCCCTGAGAGACAAATAGTTCCACATCTCCTTATCGTACTTCCATACCAAGGAAATAATGCATGAGCCCCAGGTCCTTCATCTCAAATTATCTTTCAAGATCCTCTTTGTAATATTTTACCAACTTCTCATCACTTGTTAGAATTAAACCATCGACATATAATAACTATACTTGTTGGCTTGTGGGGGCCTAACCCAGGTTCAGCATTAGTTAGCCAAACAAATCCCTACACTACTGCCCCTTTTGGCATCAGCCCGCAGAGCGCAGACTGAAGTCTCACCCGAAGCAGTATGGGGGGATGCTAGAACCAATTTTATGCACCCTTGAGATGGTTGTGATGTCGGTTTATTTCAGCTATACCTTCCTGCACGCAGGTTGCTTAGCCCTCTATTCCACCCTTCAGTACCTTCGTGAAAGGATACAATCGGCTTTCGTGCAGCCCTAACCAGGGGCTGATATACTTTCGTGCTACTAGGGCAGCGAACTGTGATATTTCCCAAAACCAGGCTAAGTGTCTTACTTATCTTATTAACATATCTTAGTTAAATTTGTATAAACGGATGTTCTTACTTGCGTTCACTTAACCAATATATTTACATACATTCGTGCATCATATAAGAATTATAAGTAAAATTCATACCCAATATAACAGATGCATAAACAGGAATAAAGATGCAGAAATTGTAGAATACTTCTCTTTATTGATAATTCCAAACAATTACGGGCTCGACCCACCCTGCGCATTCAGCTACAGGGGTCCGCGCACTCAGCTATGGACTTCTAGGCCTCTATGCACTCAACTGTAGAGCCTCTACCTACGCTACGACCCAAAGCTTAGACTTCCATTTAAAAGCTATCTCTCATACATGTTCGACCCTAATTACTTTCTTCCCGCTATCCCCTAACTACTGAGAGCTTAGCTCTATTTATACAATCCATGGTCTACGAACCATGGGTAGATCTTTTACATCCCACATTACATTTCCAAAATAAGGGCAGACAACCCTATGACTCTTTAATAACTATGCACTCTTCGACCACAAAATACAGAGTCTTTACATTTGGATTATAAAATTGGACCAAAATATGAGATTTAAGCCCCAAAATTGCCCTTGGGAGATCCCGCGCCCAACAGGCCCCCAACACAAACATCGTGACTCACCCTCAAGTCACTCGATAGGTGTAGGGATCTTGGGTGAAGACCTCCCAACTTTGTTTGGATCACCGCAACTTTGGCAACGCACTAAGCAACCGCCTACTCGACTTCTTCCACCCACTGCTCAGTGACTGTTGTTGAACTGTTGCCCTAAATCTTTTGTTGAGATGCCTACAGTTTTGCGAGATTTCTGTCAATCGAGGCTGTGATCGCGTAAGCCTCATCTATCCATAGTTGTAGGTGCACTTTTAAGACTTCTTCTTTATGCCGAGCAACATCCACCTGTTCCTTGAGCGCCTTTGCCTCCTGCATCCGTGCGAGCCTCTGTGTAAGGGCAACCATATGTGCAGTCCCTTTTACCTCATCATACCTCTATTGTAGCCCGCGCACCTCTATTTCTAGGCACCCTACATTCGGGTCCTCCTGCAGGGTGGTTAGGACCTCGAATGACTGTTCAAAAAGCTGCATGTAGTCTTCCACTGCACTTTCAACCGCTGCTATTGTTTTTGTAGCAGCGGTCGTACACTGTTCCCTGACTCCCAGTGGAGTTGAAGGTTGCGCCTTCAACTGCAATTCTACAATCTGCAGGTTCAGCTCTAGCTAAACCCTGGCCATCTATACTCGAGTATCACGCACCCCTATGGCTAACTTACGGACACGCACCTCCACCGCTTCTTTTACCTGAATGTCCAACTCCGAGACCATCCAACAGGCTTCCTCCACTACCTGCATTATTTTCTTGTTCTGCTCCACTGCTTCATTGCGCTGCAGGCCCCACTACTCGATGTTGATGTGTTGCTCGCTCATCACCTGTAGAGTGTGACTCTCCTGGGCCCTGAGTTCCGCAGTGACTCCACCCTGCAAGAGGTAGAACGTCTCCTGAGGGAGCGCAACCACGTTCAATCCTACCCCTTTCAAACTGATAACTGTGGGCCTGTCAGCCTCCTTCTCTGTAGTAAGCGCCCCATCTGGTAGCACTATCGTGTTTGTCACCCTTACGTGCAACATCTCCTCGGCAGCTGAAGTGTCGATTGCGAGGCTAGTGGACATTGTGCTAGCTTGTGGAGTGCGCAACTACAACTCCTGCAACTCTGTCCGGAGAGCCCCCAATACCAATTGTTGTTGTTCTTCGAACTATTGGAGGGCCTCTGCGGTGACATCCCTCACCGTTTCACCTATATCATGCAAATCCCCCTCAGTGAGGGTGATTGGGTCGAGAGATGAATTTGATGCCTTTGTTTTCTTTCATGGCACTACCTACTCTCGTGGTCACAGACACTTGAGTTGGGTGGATGTCATCTGCGTTTCCATGCCACCATGTTCTATCTTTGTTTCTGCCTCAATTTTGAGCGAAGGTGACTTCTGTCCTTCGTGCTCTTCTCCTCTGGTTTTCTGTTGTTCTACTAGTTTCGTGGTGTCGCGTGCTGCCTGGACCTTAGCCTCTGCTTCCTCCTTTCTGCGCTTCTCCACCAATTGCGCCATTCAAAGCTTTGTCTCTTCCTTCTTGTGCTGCACAACAAACTTGTCTATTTCCACCGCGGAGCCAGCTAGACTACGCCACTTCAGCGACCAAGACTCAAGGACTGCGAAAATAACATCATCAGTTGCCAAGTAGGGTAGGTTATCCCATGTCTTCTTAGGGTCCTTTTGCACCCTGCTAAAAACATGGTGGAAATCTACTTTGAACTCTGCAAAGCTCTACAAACTGGCGTATATTGTGGGTGACAACCATGGCTTGCGGTCGATCCCCATCCGGATATTCATCTCCATTAAGACCCAAAAGATCTTGCTTTCTTTTATTCATTATGCATCCTTGGTCGCCCACAGCGAAGTGTACTTCGCCACCTCTTAAAGGTCCTGCACGACTGAAGGGAATTGGCTATCTTCGGGAAGCTCCCATGCCACTAGTACGATTGACAACGAGCCACACGTAGTGAAACTTTTTGCCCTGCTCTTGTGCCTTGCAACAGTTCGCAAGGAACTCGCTGCATAGATTGTTTTCCTAATTGAACTAGACTCCTTCCATGCATTGGGCTGCTAGTGCAATCACAGACGCAGGAACCTTATCTGCAAGACACTTCCGCATCACTTTCCCTACTAGTATTTGTGTTGCGACCTTGACTGCAGGGTTGTTAATGCTGGGGATGGCATATCCTCACTTCTTCTTCTCCAACTTGAACTTCTTCTTCATCACTTCCATGAGGGCCAACTCGCCACCTTTTCCTTCTGAAATATTAGTTGGATCCTCCCCTGAGTAAGGTAGTCGTGTGATTCGATGAATCAAGTGGTCTGTGATGGGAATGGGCTCCTCCAGCCACAAACACCCATCATGCACCAAGCAGAGTAGTTTCCTGATGATGAAGACGGCCACTGGGGCATGGTGGTAATGCGACACCTAGAGCAGGTTTAGCAACCCAGCTTTCTCTACACCCTTGAGCCATTTGCGTGGCTCCAATTCAATCATTCCAATCGTCGCGTCAATCTGTAAGTGCATTAGCTGCTTCGTCAGTAAATGTAGGAATTTCTCATGATCCACAAGGTCCCAATCTTCAAACTTTAGGACAGGAACTTGCCCTAAGTGCGGCCCCTCAAAAACAATATCATCTGGGAGCAACGTGGGTTTGCAGGGAGCTCTTGCTCTTGTCTATGTCCTTTGGCACCTTGGCTTTGCCCTTGTGCGAAGGAACATATCATGGTAGCTTGGTAATAGGGTCTGCACCTTGGGTTTCAACTTCCATTTCCTCGTCCACCATGATTTCTTCAAATTCCTCCTCATCGACCTCCAGATTAATGGCCTTCCCCTTTTCCTGCAAGGTGAGCTTGGTCCTCTGTGGGTTTCGTGGTAAGACGCACACCAGATCATAGCCTACTTCTACTTCTTAAGTATCAGCGTTAAGGATGATTTAGGGACCTCAACTATTATTTTGGCGCTCTCTGGGGCTTCTACTACTGCAATTTCCTGCGCAGCTTCCTCGGGTGTCAACATCAATCTAGTCAGGAGGTCCTGTGTCTCCTTTGGCAATGTTTCAGACACTGAACTTGCTCTCAAAGCCTCAAAATTCAGAAGGTCCATACACACTTGATAGTACAACAACTGAGTTTTCAAAATTCCAAGTTTTTTTCGCTGGACAACCACTTGTAATTTATAGGGCCTTTTGAATTTGAGTTCGACCATTCCCCCCCACATTCGACCCATTAATGCTAGATTAGCGGCATATTTTCAAGAATCTAGCCCATAAATATCACCTTAAATGCCTGTCGCTCGCTCCATTTGGCCTCAAACCGACCATCAAATCATGAATAGTGACTTTAACGGTCACTTTCCGGCAGACCTACGTGCTAGCATAGCTGTCTTCGTGTTGTCACGGACCCTGTGCCACTTCACTGCTTCGCACAGTCCTAACATCATGCAGATCCCCAACTCGGGCAATGTAGTTTATAGTCTCGCACCTCCTTTCAGCTGCCTAGAGCACTAAGACTATGCTTCTATTGGCTAGTCAGATGGCCGAGCCACCTATGTATGGCTTCAAATGACTACCATTCACTTTTCCTGGGAAGGGATCTCCTTTCAACTTAACCAACTAGACCATGCCACCATCGCTAATCTCCTTAATAACATACGGCCCCAGCGAATGCATTCTAAGTTTCCCTGGAAATTTATCAAACTTACTGTCATACAACAGCACCAAGTCATTCACCTTAAAGGTGCGCAACTTAATATGACGTTCATGCCACACTTTTTCACGCTGCTTTTGGACCTATTGATGAAATCTAGCCAAAAATCTCTCTTCTTCCAGCTCATCCAACTGTGCGAGCCTCTCTTCCAGGGCTCCGTGATCCATCATACCTATGAGCGCTGCTATGCGCAAACTAGGTACGATGTATTCTATAGGCATCACCACTTCAACCCTGTATACCAGCCTAAAGGGTGTTTGTCTTGTTAACCTCTTGCATATTGTTCGATAAGCCCACAATACTGCAAGTATGCATAGGTCCCAATCACTTCGTTGAGCATTGCATACCTTGGTCAACGAATTTTCAAGCACTTTGTTGAATGCCTCCACTATCCCATTAGCCTATGGGTGATGAGGTGTGCTCTTTTGGTGATACACCTGAAATTCCTCTGTTAGTGCACTAATTGTCTCATTCAAAAAGTGCGTACCACGACTGCTCATCAAAATCTTTGGACATCCAAATCACTTCAGTACATGCTCAAATAGAAACTTTGTGGCAGTCACGCCCATGCAATCCTTCACCGGCTACGCTTCTGTCCAACGAGTCAAGTACTCTGTCGCAGTGATAATGTACCTCACGCCTATCTTTCCTTAGGGTTGAACAAGTCCTACAAAATCTATTGCCCACTTTTCGAAGGGTTGCAATGTTACCTATGGATTCAAAGGCATTTCATCCCTCCGTGATGGCATGCCTGTCCGCTGACATACATCACACACCTTGCAATATGCTTTTGAATCCTAATGAAGGGTTGGCCACCACAACCCGGCGCGTAGAATCTTCTGTACAGTTGCTCTTCCTACATAATGTCCTCCCGCGGTGCCCCCATGAGTGTCCGCAAGGACGCTGCTTCATTCAAACTCAGGTACATACCTTCGCAGTATTTCATCATTCCCCATCTTATATAGATGCCCAGCAATGACAGGGAAGTTTGTCACACACACCACTAATTCCTCCTTTTGTTGGACAGAGTATCCTTCCGACGCAGTTCTAGTTGTTAGAAAGTGTATTGTATCCTCAAAATGTCCATCAGTGATGCACACAAAAAAGAGATGTGCATCAGGTAATCCTTCCTCCAAACTAGTAGGTTCCTCCCCTGTCTCAATGCGCGACAGGTGGTCAGGTCCCGCGTTCAATTGTTTGGGCTTTACAACAACTTCAAAATCGTATTCTTGGAACAATAAAAGCCATCTGCAAATTTGTCGCCCCAACACAGGCTTATTGACCAGGTACTTCAGTGCGGAGTGGTCCGTATACATCTTAAAGTGGCCTCCTAGCAAGGAGTTTCAGTACTTCTGGAGTGCATACACCATAGCTGGCCCCTTGCACTCAGTGGTGGAATTGTTCTTCTCCACTTTGGCCAATTACACGCGCAGATCATTCTGCCCACTGTACTTGTCTGTCAGTCACATCTTAGGCTTCCCAAAACATGCTCTCATCATCCTCCTACACTCGCACCAATCGTCAAAGCTTCACTTGTTCGTACCCCACCATCTTGCGGCATAGCACGCAATACCCAATCCAAGGCCTGGAAGTTGCTTTTCTAGTACCTCCCTTTCAAATGCATCCAAAAAGGTATCTACCTCAGTTAGACCATTATAAGTAGGCATATTCCTTTCCTCTAACGACACCGTGCAATGACCGGGCCATCATATTGCAATTCAGCGTAGTTACTTCGTGTAACCGATTCTGCCAGCGTTTAATTTCTTCGTCGGAATCCGAAGTGCAGATCCACGGTGGGATTCACCCAGTCTTGGTCTTGCGCTATTATCTTATAGCAGCAGTCCATATCATCTTCACTTTCATAGTCGCGGACTGGCTCCGTATAGTGCAATCCCTCAGCAGGATCCAGGGGTATTATTACGCGCAGTGATTTCTTCTCAAAGATCATCTTCCACTTCTTTAAATTGATTACCTCGTTCATATCAGTAGCCCAGCCAATTCCCAAGAGCGCAGGGTAGGGATTGTTTTCATCCACAATCTCTATTACTTCAAAATCTGTTAACACGCTCGCTCCCTCAATATCCACGGTCTCTCCCTGTAGCCGCCCCATGGGTATGATTTTCTGTTGATTCGCCATGCTTAGCTGAATCGAAGACCATTGTAGTGCAGGTTGCCCCATTCGCTCCCAAGTCTTCTTTGGTAGTACATTCGCATCTGTCCCAAATCTAGAATGACTTGTTCCATTTTGTATTCTTCGATCTGCGCGATGAGTCTCATTTCACGCCTCGTCCTTGTCTTATGCTTTCCGATCTTGCGGACTACGCACAGTTCACCTAGCGCGGTCCCAGCACATCTATTGATAAGTTCTTGTAACCCTTTCACAACCTTACTGTCGCGCAGTAACTTCATACAGGTTTCTAGGAAAGTAGTGAGCATAGAGGGGTCTCTCATTTATCCTTGCTTCCTGAAATGGATGCCTTAGCGAAGCTCTTCTTAGCTTCCATGAATTCTTCGCGGGCACGCTCGAAATCGAACTCAGCCTCTTTCACGGGGGCTTTGTGAAGCCATGTGTTGTCTTCCGACTGTTTCCCCTTGTCATCTCCTATCGTGATTCCACTTCGGAGCACTATATTTACGTTCGGATCTTCCTTGCATGGCTCCAAACTCATCATCTGCAGGTTCTGAGTCGGGGGAGGCGGTAGCGCTCCTTTGTCACATATCCTGGCTATCAGCGTAGGACAATCTTCTGTTTCATGATCAAATAGCCTGCAATACTTGCACGACAGGTGTGTTAGATTAGTGCAATCACGGGCATAATGTGCTGGGCCTCCGCAATTGTAGCAAATCAATTGTCCACAACCTCTACCAGGTCCTCCTCCACCTCAGCCTCGTTCATGCCCTTAAAATCCTATCTGCACCATCCCTGCATTTTGTTCAAGGTGTCGCGTTTTGGCCTGAACTCTGTATGCGGACACTCTATCATGTTGGGTTGTGTTATATTCTTTCCACGACTAGCCTACATAGTTAACCGAGGGGTTAGAGGGGGGGCAGAAGCTGCCCTTCGTTGTGCCAATTGCGCAGTGGGGGGGTCATGGGGGGCCAACAAGCCCCCCTATCTGGGGGGTTTGAGGGGGGGCGGGTAACCCCCCTCTATGGG